>CAXIIO010001413.1:0-203728 GCA_964028335.1 Altica lythri | reverse complement strand
GTTATTGATGCTATTGATGTTATTGATGTTATTGATGTTATTGATGCTATTGATGCTATTGATGCTATTGATGCTATTGATGTTATTGATGCTATTGATGCTATTGATGTTATTGATGTTATTGATGCTATTGATGCTATTGATGCTATTGATGTTATTGATGTTATTGATGTTATTGGTGCTATTGATGTTATTAATGTTATTGATGTTATTGATGCTATTGATGCTATTGATGCTATTGACGCTATTGATGTTATTGATGTTATTGATGCTATTGATGCTATTGATGTTATTGATGCTATTGATGCTTTTGATGCTATTGATGCTATTGATGCTATTGATGCTATTGATGCTATTGATGCTATTGATGCTATTGATGCTATTGATGCTATTGATGCTATTGATGCTATTGATGTTATTGATGCTATTGATGCTATTGATGCTATTGATGCTATTAATGTTATTGATGTTATTGATGCTATTGATGTTATTGATGTTTTTGATGTTATTGATGTTATTGATGCTATTGATGTTATTGATGTTATTGATGTTATTGATGCTATTGATGCTATTGATGCTATTGATGCTATTGATGTTATTGATGCTATTGATGCTATTGATGTTATTGATGTTATTGATGCTATTGATGCTATTGATGCTATTGATGTTATTGATGTTATTGATGTTATTGGTGCTATTGATGTTATTAATGTTATTGATGTTATTGATGCTATTGATGCTATTGATGCTATTGACGCTATTGATGTTATTGATGTTATTGATGCTATTGATGCTATTGATGTTATTGATGCTACTGATGCTATTGATGCTATTGATGTTATTGATGTTATTGATGCTATTGATGCTATTGATGCTATTGATGCTTTTGATGCTATTGATGTTATTGATGCTATTGATGCTATTGATGTTATTGATGCTATTGATGCTATTGATGTTATTGATGCTATTGATGTTATTGATGCTATTGATGTTATTGATGCTATTGATGTTATTGATGCTATTGATGTTATTGATGCTATTGATGTTATTGATGCTATTGATGTTATTAATGCTATTGATGTTATTGATGTTATTGATGTTATTGATGTTATTGATGTTATTGATGTTATTGATGTTATTAATGTTATTGATGTTATTGATGTTATTGATGTTATTGATGTTATTGATGCTATTGATGTTATTGATGTTATTGATGCTATTGATGTTATTGATGTTATTGATGCTATTGATGTTATTGATGTTATTGATGCTATTGATGTTATTGATGTTATTGATGTTATTGATGTTATTAATGTTATTGATGTTATTGATGTTATTGATGTTATTGATGTTATTGATGTTATTAATGTTATTGATGTTATTGATGTTATTGATGCTATTGATGCTATTGATGCTATTGATGTTATTGATGTTATTGATGCTATTGATGTTATTGATGTTTTTGATGTTATTGATGTTATTGATGTTATTGATGCTATTGATGTTATTGATGTTATTGATGTTATTGATGCTATTGATGCTATTGATGCTATTGATGCTATTGATGTTATTGATGCTATTGATGCTATTGATGTTATTGATGTTATTGATGCTATTGATGCTATTGATGCTATTGATGTTATTGATGTTATTGATGTTATTGGTGCTATTGATGTTATTAATGTTATTGATGTTATTGATGCTATTGATGCTATTGATGCTATTGACGCTATTGATGTTATTGATGTTATTGATGCTATTGATGCTATTGATGTTATTGATGCTATTGATGCTATTGATGCTATTGATGTTATTGATGTTATTGATGTTATTGATGCTATTGATGCTATTGATGCTATTGATGCTATTGATGCTATTGATGTTATTGATGCTATTGATGCTATTGATGTTATTGATGTTATTGATGTTATTAATGTTATTGATGTTATTGATGTTATTGATGTTATTGATGTTATTGATGCTGTTGATGCTATTGATGTTATGGATGTTATTGATGCTGTTGATGCTATTGATGTTATGGATGTTATTGATGTTATTGATGTTATTGATGCTATTGATGTTATTAATGCTATTGATGTTATTGATGTTATTGATGTTATTGATGTTATTGATGCTATTGATGTTATTGATGCTATTGATGTTATTGATGCTATTGATGTTATTGATGCTATTGATGTTATTGATGCTATTGATGTTATTAATGCTATTGATGTTATTGATGTTATTGATGTTATTGATGTTATTGATGTTATTGATGTTATTGATGTTATTGATGTTATCGATGTTATTAATGTTATTGATGTTATTGATGTTATTGATGTTATTGATGTTATTGATGCTATTGATGTTATTGATGCTATTGATGTTATTGATGTTATTGATGCTATTGATGTTATTGATGTTATTGATGTTATTGATGTTATTGATGTTATTGATGTTATTAATGTTATTGATGTTATTGATGTTATTGATGTTATTGATGCTATTGATGCTGTTGATGCTATTGATGTTATGGATGTTATTGATGTTATTGATGTTATTGATGCTATTGATGTTATTAATGCTATTGATGTTATTGATGTTATTGATGTTATTGATGTTATTGATGCTATTGATGTTATTGATGCTATTGATGTTATTGATGCTATTGATGTTATTGATGCTATTGATGTTATTGATGCTATTGATGTTATTAATGCTATTGATGTTATTGATGTTATTGATGTTATTGATGTTATTGATGTTATTGATGTTATTGATGTTATTAATGTTATTGATGTTATTGATGTTATTGATGTTATTGATGTTATTGATGTTATTAATGCTATTGATGTTATTGATGCTATTGATGTTATTGATGTTATTGATGCTATTGATGCTATTGATGTTATTGATGTTATTGATGCTATTGATGCTATTGATGCTATTGATGTTATTGATGTTATTGATGCTATTGATGTTATTGATGTTTTTGATGTTATTGATGTTATTGATGCTATTGATGTTATTGATGTTATTGATGTTATTGATGCTAATGATGCTATTGATGCTATTGATGCTATTGATGTTATTGATGCTATTGATGCTATTGATGTTATTGATGTTATTGATGCTATTGATGCTATTGATGCTATTGATGTTATTGATGTTATTGATGTTATTGGTGCTATTGATGTTATTAATGTTATTGATGTTATTGATGCTATTGATGCTATTGATGCTATTGACGCTATTGATGTTATTGATGTTATTGATGCTATTGATGCTATTGATGTTATTGATGCTATTGATGCTATTGATGCTATTGATGTTATTGATGTTATTGATGCTATTGATGCTATTGATGCTATTGATGCTATTGATGCTATTGATGTTATTGATGCTATTGATGTTATTGATGTTATTGATGTTATTGATGTTATTGATGTTATTAATGCTATTGATGTTATTGATGCTATTGATGTTATTGATGCTATTGATGTTATTGATGTTATTGATGCTATTGATGTTATGGATGTTATTGATGCTGTTGATGCTATTGATGTTATGGATGTTATTGATGTTATTGATGTTATTGATGCTATTGATGTTATTAATGCTGTTGATGCTATTGATGTTATGGATGTTATTGATGTTATTGATGTTATTGATGCTATTGATGTTATTAATGCTATTGATGTTATTGATGTTATTGATGCTATTGATGCTATTGATGTTATTGATGCTATTGATGCTATTGATGTTATTGATGTTATTGATGCTATTGATGCTATTGATGCTATTGATGTTATTGATGTTATTGATGTTATTGATGTTATTGATGTTATTGATGTTATTGATGTTATTGATGTTAGTGATGTTATTGATGTTATTGATGTCATTGACGTTATTGATGCTATTGATGTTATTGATGCTATTGATGCTATTGATGTTATTGATGTTATTGATGTTATTGATGTTATTGATGCTATTGATGTTATTGATGTTATTGATGCTATTGATGTTATTGATGTTATTGATGTTATTGATGTTATTGATGTTATTGATGCTATTGATGCTATTGATGTTATTGATGCCATTGATGCTGTTGATGCTATTGATGTTATGGATGTTATTGATGTTATTGATGTTATTGATGCTATTGATGTTATTGATGTTATTGATGCTATTGATGTTATTGATGTTATTTATGTTAATGATTTTATTGATGCTATTGATGTTATTGATGCTATTGATGTTATTGATGCTATTGATGTTATTGATGTTATTGATGCTATTGATGTTATTGATGCTATTGATGCTATTGATACTATTGATGTTATTGATGCTATTGATGCTATTGATGTTATTGATGTTATTGATGCATTGATGCTATTGATGCTATTGATGTTATTGATGCTATTGATGTTATTGATGCTATTGATGTTATTAATGCTATTGATGTTATTGATGTTATTGATGTTATTGATGTTATTGATGTTATTGATGTTATTGATGTTATTGATGTTATTGATGTTATTAATGTTATTGATGTTATTGATGTTATTGATGTTATTGATGCTATTGATGTTATTGATGTTATTGATGCTATTGATGTTATTGATGCTATTGATGCTATTGATACTATTGATGTTATTGATGCTATTGATGCTATTGATGTTATTGATGTTATTGATGCATTGATGCTATTGATGCTATTGATATTATTGATGCTATTGATGTTATTGATGTTATTGATGTTATTGATGCTATTGATGTTATTGATGTTTTTGATGTTATTGATGCTATTGATGCTATTGATGTTATTGATGCTATTGATGTTATTGATGTTATTGATGTTATTGATGCTATTGATGTTATTGATGTTATTGATGCTATTGATGTTATTGATGTTATTTATGTTAATGATGTTATTGATGCTATTGATGTTATTGATGCTATTGATGTTATTGATGCTATTGATGTTATTGATGTTATTGATGCTATTGATGTTATTGATGTTATTAATGTTATTGATGTTATTGATGTTATTGATGTTATTGATGTTATTGATGTTATTAATGTTATTGATGTTATTGATGTTATTGATGTTATTGATGCTATTGATGCTGTTGATGCTATTGATGTTATGGATGTTATTGATGCTGTTGATGCTATTGATGTTATGGATGTTATTGATGTTATTGATGTTATTGATGTTATTGATGCTATTGATGTTATTAATGCTATTGATGTTATTGATGTTATTGATGTTATTGATGTTATTGATGCTATTGATGTTATTGATGCTATTGATGTTATTGATGCTATTGATGTTATTGATGCTATTGATGTTATTGATGCTATTGATGTTATTAATGCTATTGATGTTATTGATGTTATTGATGTTATTGATGTTATTGATGTTATTGATGTTATTGATGTTATTAATGTTATTGATGTTATTGATGTTATTGATGTTATTGATGTTATTGATGCTATTGATGTTATTGATGTTATTGATGCTATTGATGTTATTGATGTTATTGATGTTATTGATGTTATTAATGTTATTGATGTTATTGATGTTATTGATGTTATTGATGTTATTGATGTTATTAATGCTATTGATGTTATTGATGCTATTGATGTTATTGATGTTATTGATGCTATTGATGCTATTGATGTTATTGATGTTATTGATGCTATTGATGCTATTGATGCTATTGATGTTATTGATGTTATTGATGCTATTGATGTTATTGATGTTATTAACGTTATTGATGTTATTGATGTTATTGATGTTATTGATGTTATTGATGCTATTGATGTTATTGATGCTATTGATGTTATTGATGTTATTGATGCTATTGATGTTATTGATGTTATTGATGTTATTGATGTTATTAATGTTATTGATGTTATTGATGTTATTGATGTTATTGATGCTATTGATGCTGTTGATGCTATTGATGTTATGGATGTTATTGATGCTGTTGATGCTATTGATGTTATGGATGTTATTGATGTTATTGATGTTATTGATGCTATTGATGTTATTAATGCTATTGATGTTATTGATGTTATTGATGTTATTGATGTTATTGATGCTATTGATGTTATTGATGCTATTGATGTTATTGATGCTATTGATGTTATTGATGTTATTGATGCTATTGATGTTATTGATGTTATTGATGCTATTGATGTTATTGATGTTATTGATGTTATTAATGTTATTGATGTTATTGATGTTATTGATGTTATTGATGTTATTGATGCTATTGATGTTATTGATGCTATTGATGTTATTGATGTTATTGATGCTATTGATGTTATTGATGTTATTGATGTTATTGATGTTATTAATGTTATTGATGTTATTGATGTTATTGATGTAATTGATGCTATTGATGCTGTTGATGCTATTGATGTTATGGATGTTATTGATGCTGTTGATGCTATTGATGTTATGGATGTTATTGATGTTATTGATGTTATTGATGCTATTGATGTTATTAATGCTATTGATGTTATTGATGTTATTGATGTTATTGATGTTATTGATGCTATTGATGTTATTGATGCTATTGATGTTATTGATGCTATTGATGTTATTGATGTTATTGATGCTATTGATGTTATTGATGTTATTGATGCTATTGATGTTATTGATGTTATTGATGTTATTGATGTTATTAATGTTATTGATGTTATTGATGTTATTGATGTTATTGATGTTATTGATGTTATTAATGCTATTGATGTTATTGATGCTATTGATGTTATTGATGTTATTGATGCTATTGATGCTATTGATGCTATTGATGTTATTGATGCTATTGATGTTATTGATGCTATTGATGTTATTAATGCTATTGATGTTATTGATGCTATTGATGTTATTGATGCTATTGATGTTATTAATGCTATTGATGTTATTGATGTTATTGATGTTATTGATGTTATTGATGTTATTGATGTTATTGATGTTATTGATGTTATTGATGTTATTGATGTTATTGATGTTATTGATGCTATTGATGTTATTGATGTTATTGATGCTATTGATGTTATTGATGTTATTGATGTTATTGATGTTATTAATGTTATTGATGTTATTGATGTTATTGATGTTATTGATGTTATTGATGTTATTAATGCTATTGATGTTATTGATGCTATTGATGTTATTGATGTTATTGATGCTATTGATGCTATTGATGTTATTGATGTTATTGATGCTATTGATGCTATTGATGCTATTGATGTTATTGATGTTATTGATGCTATTGATGTTATTGATGTTTTTGATGTTATTGATGTTATTGATGCTATTGATGTTATTGATGTTATTGATGTTATTGATGCTATTGATGCTATTGATGCTATTGATGCTATTGATGTTATTGATGCTATTGATGCTATTGATGTTATTGATGTTATTGATGCTATTGATGCTATTGATGCTATTGATGTTATTGATGTTATTGATGTTATTGGTGCTATTGATGTTATTAATGTTATTGATGTTATTGATGCTATTGATGCTATTGATGCTATTGACGCTATTGATGTTATTGATGTTATTGATGCTATTGATGCTATTGATGTTATTGATGCTATTGATGCTTTTGATGCTATTGATGTTATTGATGTTATTGATGCTATTGATGCTATTGATGCTATTGATGCTATTGATGCTATTGATGTTATTGATGCTATTGATGCTATTGATGTTATTGATGCTATTGATGCTATTGATGTTATTGATGCTATTGATGTTATTGATGCTATTGATGTTATTGATGCTATTGATGCTATTAATGTTATTGATGTTATTGATGCTATTGATGTTATTGATGTTTTTGATGTTATTGATGTTATTGATGCTATTGATGTTATTGATGTTATTGATGTTATTGATGCTATTGATGCTATTGATGCTATTGATGCTATTGATGTTATTGATGCTATTGATGCTATTGATGTTATTGATGTTATTGATGCTATTGATGCTATTGATGCTATTGATGTTATTGATGTTATTGATGTTATTGGTGCTATTGATGTTATTAATGTTATTGATGTTATTGATGCTATTGATGCTATTGATGCTATTGACGCTATTGATGTTATTGATGTTATTGATGCTATTGATGCTATTGATGTTATTGATGCTACTGATGCTATTGATGCTATTGATGTTATTGATGTTATTGATGCTATTGATGCTATTGATGCTATTGATGCTTTTGATGCTATTGATGTTATTGATGCTATTGATGCTATTGATGTTATTGATGCTATTGATGCTATTGATGTTATTGATGCTATTGATGTTATTGATGCTATTGATGTTATTGATGCTATTGATGTTATTGATGCTATTGATGTTATTGATGCTATTGATGTTATTGATGCTATTGATGTTATTAATGCTATTGATGTTATTGATGTTATTGATGTTATTGATGTTATTGATGTTATTGATGTTATTAATGTTATTGATGTTATTGATGTTATTGATGTTATTGATGTTATTGATGCTATTGATGTTATTGATGTTATTGATGCTATTGATGTTATTGATGTTATTGATGCTATTGATGTTATTGATGTTATTGATGCTATTGATGTTATTGATGTTATTGATGTTATTGATGTTATTAATGTTATTGATGTTATTGATGTTATTGATGTTATTGATGTTATTGATGTTATTAATGTTATTGATGTTATTGATGTTATTGATGCTATTGATGCTATTGATGCTATTGATGTTATTGATGTTATTGATGCTATTGATGTTATTGATGTTTTTGATGTTATTGATGTTATTGATGTTATTGATGCTATTGATGTTATTGATGTTATTGATGTTATTGATGCTATTGATGCTATTGATGCTATTGATGCTATTGATGTTATTGATGCTATTGATGCTATTGATGTTATTGATGTTATTGATGCTATTGATGCTATTGATGCTATTGATGTTATTGATGTTATTGATGTTATTGGTGCTATTGATGTTATTAATGTTATTGATGTTATTGATGCTATTGATGCTATTGATGCTATTGACGCTATTGATGTTATTGATGTTATTGATGCTATTGATGCTATTGATGTTATTGATGCTATTGATGCTATTGATGCTATTGATGTTATTGATGTTATTGATGTTATTGATGCTATTGATGCTATTGATGCTATTGATGCTATTGATGCTATTGATGTTATTGATGCTATTGATGCTATTGATGTTATTGATGTTATTGATGTTATTAATGTTATTGATGTTATTGATGTTATTGATGTTATTGATGTTATTGATGCTGTTGATGCTATTGATGTTATGGATGTTATTGATGCTGTTGATGCTATTGATGTTATGGATGTTATTGATGTTATTGATGTTATTGATGCTATTGATGTTATTAATGCTATTGATGTTATTGATGTTATTGATGTTATTGATGTTATTGATGCTATTGATGTTATTGATGCTATTGATGTTATTGATGCTATTGATGTTATTGATGCTATTGATGTTATTGATGCTATTGATGTTATTAATGCTATTGATGTTATTGATGTTATTGATGTTATTGATGTTATTGATGTTATTGATGTTATTGATGTTATCGATGTTATTAATGTTATTGATGTTATTGATGTTATTGATGTTATTGATGTTATTGATGCTATTGATGTTATTGATGCTATTGATGTTATTGATGTTATTGATGCTATTGATGTTATTGATGTTATTGATGTTATTGATGTTATTGATGTTATTGATGTTATTAATGTTATTGATGTTATTGATGTTATTGATGTTATTGATGCTATTGATGCTGTTGATGCTATTGATGTTATGGATGTTATTGATGTTATTGATGTTATTGATGCTATTGATGTTATTAATGCTATTGATGTTATTGATGTTATTGATGTTATTGATGTTATTGATGCTATTGATGTTATTGATGCTATTGATGTTATTGATGCTATTGATGTTATTGATGCTATTGATGTTATTGATGCTATTGATGTTATTAATGCTATTGATGTTATTGATGTTATTGATGTTATTGATGTTATTGATGTTATTGATGTTATTGATGTTATTAATGTTATTGATGTTATTGATGTTATTGATGTTATTGATGTTATTGATGTTATTAATGCTATTGATGTTATTGATGCTATTGATGTTATTGATGTTATTGATGCTATTGATGCTATTGATGTTATTGATGTTATTGATGCTATTGATGCTATTGATGCTATTGATGTTATTGATGTTATTGATGCTATTGATGTTATTGATGTTTTTGATGTTATTGATGTTATTGATGCTATTGATGTTATTGATGTTATTGATGTTATTGATGCTAATGATGCTATTGATGCTATTGATGCTATTGATGTTATTGATGCTATTGATGCTATTGATGTTATTGATGTTATTGATGCTATTGATGCTATTGATGCTATTGATGTTATTGATGTTATTGATGTTATTGGTGCTATTGATGTTATTAATGTTATTGATGTTATTGATGCTATTGATGCTATTGATGCTATTGACGCTATTGATGTTATTGATGTTATTGATGCTATTGATGCTATTGATGTTATTGATGCTATTGATGCTATTGATGCTATTGATGTTATTGATGTTATTGATGCTATTGATGCTATTGATGCTATTGATGCTATTGATGCTATTGATGTTATTGATGCTATTGATGTTATTGATGTTATTGATGTTATTGATGTTATTGATGTTATTAATGCTATTGATGTTATTGATGCTATTGATGTTATTGATGCTATTGATGTTATTGATGTTATTGATGCTATTGATGTTATGGATGTTATTGATGCTGTTGATGCTATTGATGTTATGGATGTTATTGATGTTATTGATGTTATTGATGCTATTGATGTTATTAATGCTATTGATGTTATTGATGTTATTGATGTTATTGATGTTATTGATGCTATTGATGTTATTGATGCTATTGATGTTATTGATGCTATTGATGTTATTGATGCTATTGATGTTATTAATGCTATTGATGTTATTGATGTTATTGATGTTATTGATGTTATTGATGTTATTAATGTTATTGATGTTATTGATGTTATTGATGCTATTGATGCTATTGATGCTATTGATGTTATTGATGTTATTGATGCTATTGATGTTATTGATGTTATTGATGTTATTGATGTTATTGATGTTATTGATGTTATTGATGTTATTAATGCTATTGATGTTATTGATGCTATTGATGTTATTGATGTTATTGATGCTATTGATGCTATTGATGTTATTGATGTTATTGATGCTATTGATGCTATTGATGCTATTGATGTTATTGATGTTATTGATGCTATTGATGTTATTGATGTTTTTGATGTTATTGATGTTATTGATGCTATTGATGTTATTGATGTTATTGATGTTATTGATGCTAATGATGCTATTGATGCTATTGATGCTATTGATGTTATTGATGCTATTGATGCTATTGATGTTATTGATGTTATTGATGCTATTGATGCTATTGATGCTATTGATGTTATTGATGTTATTGATGTTATTGGTGCTATTGATGTTATTAATGTTATTGATGTTATTGATGCTATTGATGCTATTGATGCTATTGACGCTATTGATGTTATTGATGTTATTGATGCTATTGATGCTATTGATGTTATTGATGCTATTGATGCTATTGATGCTATTGATGTTATTGATGTTATTGATGCTATTGATGCTATTGATGCTATTGATGCTATTGATGCTATTGATGTTATTGATGCTATTGATGCTATTGATGTTATTGATGCTATTGATGCTATTGATGTTATTGATGCTATTGATGTTATTGATGTTATTGATGCTATTGATGCTATTAATGTTATTGATGTTATTGATGCTATTGATGTTATTGATGCTATTGATGTTATTGATGCTATTGATGTTATTGATGCTATTGATGTTATTGATGCTATTGATGGTATTGATGCTATTGATGGTATTGATGTTATTGATGCTATTGATGCTATTGATGCTATTAATGTTATTGATGTTATTGATGCTATTGATGTTATTGATGTTATTGATGTTATTGATGTTATTGATGTTATTAATGTTATTGATGTTATTGATGTTATTGATGTTATTGATGCCATTGATGCTGTTGATGCTATTGATGTTATGGATGTTATTGATGTTATTGATGTTATTGATGCTATTGATGTTATTAATGCTATTGATGTTATTGATGTTATTGATGCTATTGATGCTATTGATGTTATTGATGCTATTGATGCTATTGATGTTATTGATGTTATTGATGCTATTGATGCTATTGATGCTATTGATGTTATTGATGTTATTGATGTTATTGATGTTATTGATGTTATTGATGTTATTGATGTTATTGATGTTAGTGATGTTATTGATGTTATTGATGTCATTGACGTTATTGATGCTATTGATGTTATTGATGCTATTGATGCTATTGATGTTATTGATGTTATTGATGTTATTGATGTTATTGATGCTATTGATGTTATTGATGTTATTGATGCTATTGATGCTATTGATGCTATTGATGTTATTGATGTTATTGATGCTATTGATGCTATTGATGCTATTGATGCTATTGATGTTATTGATGCTATTGATGCTATTGATGTTATTGATGCTATTGATGCTATTGATGTTATTGATGCTATTGATGTTATTGATGCTATTGATGTTATTGATGCTATTGATGTTATTGATGCTATTGATGTTATTGATGCTATTGATGTTATTGATGCTATTGATGTTATTAATGCTATTGATGTTATTGATGTTATTGATGTTATTGATGTTATTGATGTTATTGATGTTATTGATGTTATTAATGTTATTGATGTTATTGATGTTATTGATGTTATTGATGTTATTGATGCTATTGATGTTATTGATGTTATTGATGCTATTGATGTTATTGATGTTATTGATGTTATTGATGTTATTAATGTTATTGATGTTATTGATGTTATTGATGTTATTGATGTTATTGATGTTATTAATGCTATTGATGTTATTGATGCTATTGATGTTATTGATGTTATTGATGCTATTGATGCTATTGATGTTATTGATGTTATTGATGCTATTGATGCTATTGATGCTATTGATGTTATTGATGTTATTGATGCTATTGATGTTATTGATGTTTTTGATGTTATTGATGTTATTGATGCTATTGATGTTATTGATGTTATTGATGTTATTGATGCTATTGATGCTATTGATGCTATTGATGCTATTGATGTTATTGATGCTATTGATGCTATTGATGTTATTGATGTTATTGATGCTATTGATGCTATTGATGCTATTGATGTTATTGATGTTATTAATGTTATTGGTGCTATTGATGTTATTAATGTTATTGATGTTATTGATGCTATTGATGCTATTGATGCTATTGACGCTATTGATGTTATTGATGTTATTGATGCTATTGATGCTATTGATGTTATTGATGCTATTGATGCTATTGATGCTATTGATGTTATTGATGTTATTGATGCTATTGATGCTATTGATGCTATTGATGCTATTGATGTTATTGATGCTATTGATGCTATTGATGTTATTGATGTTATTGATGTTATTGATGTTATTGATGTTATTAATGTTATTGATGTTATTGATGTTATTGATGTTATTGATGCTATTGATGCTGTTGATGCTATTGATGTTATGGATGTTATTGATGCTGTTGATGCTATTGATGTTATGGATGTTATTGATGTTATTGATGTTATTGATGCTATTGATGTTATTAATGCTATTGATGTTATTGATGTTATTGATGTTATTGATGTTATTGATGCTATTGATGTTATTGATGCTATTGATGTTATTGATGCTATTGATGTTATTGATGCTATTGATGTTATTGATGCTATTGATGTTATTAATGCTATTGATGTTATTGATGTTATTGATGTTATTGATGTTATTGATGTTATTGATGTTATTGATGTTATTAATGTTATTGATGTTATTGATGTTATTGATGTTATTGATGTTATTGATGCTATTGATGTTATTGATGCTATTGATGTTATTGATGTTATTGATGCTATTGATGTTATTGATGTTATTGATGTTATTGATGTTATTATTGTTATTGATGTTATTGATGTTATTGATTTATTGATGCTATTGATGCTGTTGATGCTATTGATGTTATGGATGTTATTGATGCTGTTGATGCTATTGATGTTATGGATGTTATTGATGTTATTGATGTTATTGATGCTATTGATGTTATTAATGCTATTGATGTTATTGATGTTATTAATGTTATTGATGTTATTGATGCTATTGATGTTATTGATGCTATTGATGTTATTGATGCTATTGATGTTATTGATGTTATTGATGCTATTGATGTTATTGATGTTATTGATGCTATTGATGTTATTGATGTTATTGATGTTATTGATGTTATTAATGTTATTGATGTTATTGATGTTATTGATGTTATTGATGTTATTGATGTTATTAATGCTATTGATGTTATTGATGCTATTGATGTTATTGATGTTATTGATGCTATTGATGCTATTGATGCTATTGATGTTATTGATGCTATTGATGTTATTGATGCTATTGATGTTATTGATGCTATTGATGTTATTGATGCTATTGATGTTATTGATGCTATTGATGTTATTAATGCTATTGATGTTATTGATGTTATTGATGTTATTGATGTTATTGATGTTATTGATGTTATTGATGTTATTAGTGTTATTGATGTTATTGATGTTATTGATGTTATTGATGTTATTGATGCTATTGATGTTATTGATGTTATTGATGCTATTGATGTTATTGATGTTATTGATGTTATTGATGTTATTAATGTTATTGATGTTATTGATGTTATTGATGTTATTGATGTTATTGATGTTATTAATGCTATTGATGTTATTGATGCTATTGATGTTATTGATGTTGTTGATGCTATTGATGCTATTGATGTTATTGATGTTATTGATGCTATTGATGCTATTGATGCTATTGATGTTATTGATGTTATTGATGCTATTGATGTTATTGATGTTTTTGATGTTATTGATGTTATTGATGCTATTGATGTTATTGATGTTATTGATGTTATTGATGCTATTGATGCTATTGATGCTATTGATGCTATTGATGTTATTGATGCTATTGATGCTATTAATGTTATTGATGTTATTGATGCTATTGATGCTATTGATGCTATTGATGTTATTGATGTTATTGATGTTATTGGTGCTATTGATGTTATTAATGTTATTGATGTTATTGATGCTATTGATGCTATTGATGCTATTGACGCTATTGATGTTATTGATGTTATTGATGCTATTGATGCTATTGATGTTATTGATGCTATTGATGCTATTGATGCTATTGATGTTATTGATGTTATTGGTGCTATTGATGCTCTTGATGCTATTGATGCTATTGATGCTATTGATGTTATTGATGCTATTGATGCTATTGATGTTATTGATGCTATTGATGCTATTGATGTTATTGATGCTATTGATGTTATTGATGCTATTGATGTTATTGATGCTATTGATGCTATTAATGTTATTGATGTTATTGATGCTATTGATGTTATTGATGCTATTGATGTTATTGATGCTATTGATGTTATTGATGCTATTGATGTTATTGATGCTATTGATGGTATTGATGCTATTGATGGTATTGATGTTATTGATGCTATTTATGCTATTGATGCTATTAATGTTATTGATGTTATTGATGCTATTGATGTTATTGATGTTATTGATGTTATTGATGTTATTGATGTTATTAATGTTATTGATGTTATTGATGTTATTGATGTTATTGATGCCATTGATGCTGTTGATGCTATTGATGTTATGGATGTTATTGATGTTATTGATGTTATTGATGCTATTGATGTTATTAATGCTATTGATGTTATTGATGTTATTGATGCTATTGATGCTATTGATGTTATTGATGCTATTGATGCTATTGATGTTATTGATGTTATTGATGCTATTGATGCTATTGATGCTATTGATGTTATTGATGTTATTGATGTTATTGATGTTATTGATGTTATTGATGTTATTGATGTTATTGATGTTAGTGATGTTATTGATGTTATTGATGTCATTGACGTTATTGATGCTATTGATGTTATTGATGCTATTGATGCTATTGATGTTATTGATGTTATTGATGTTATTGATGTTATTGATGCTATTGATGTTATTGATGTTATTGATGCTATTGATGTTATTGATGTTATTGATGTTATTGATGTTATTGATGTTATTGATGCTATTGATGCTATTGATGTTATTGATGCCATTGATGCTGTTGATGCTATTGATGTTATGGATGTTATTGATGTTATTGATGTTATTGATGCTATTGATGTTATTGATGTTATTGATGCTATTGATGTTATTGATGTTATTTATGTTAATGATTTTATTGATGCTATTGATGTTATTGATGCTATTGATGTTATTGATGCTATTGATGTTATTGATGTTATTGATGCTATTGATGTTATTGATGCTATTGATGCTATTGATACTATTGATGTTATTGATGCTATTGATGCTATTGATGTTATTGATGTTATTGATGCATTGATGCTATTGATGCTATTGATGTTATTGATGCTATTGATGTTATTGATGCTATTGATGTTATTAATGCTATTGATGTTATTGATGTTATTGATGTTATTGATGTTATTGATGTTATTGATGTTATTGATGTTATTAATGTTATTGATGTTATTGATGTTATTGATGTTATTGATGCTATTGATGTTATTGATGTTATTGATGCTATTGATGTTATTGATGCTATTGATGCTATTGATACTATTGATGTTATTGATGCTATTGATGCTATTGATGTTATTGATGTTATTGATGCATTGATGCTATTGATGCTATTGATATTATTGATGCTATTGATGTTATTGATGTTATTGATGTTATTGATGCTATTGATGTTATTGATGTTTTTGATGTTATTGATGCTATTGATGCTATTGATGTTATTGATGCTATTGATGTTATTGATGTTATTGATGTTATTGATGCTATTGATGTTATTGATGTTATTGATGCTATTGATGTTATTGATGTTATTTATGTTAATGATGTTATTGATGCTATTGATGTTATTGATGCTATTGATGTTATTGATGCTATTGATGTTATTGATGTTATTGATGCTATTGATGTTATTGATGTTATTAATGTTATTGATGTTATTGATGTTATTGATGTTATTGATGTTATTGATGTTATTAATGTTATTGATGTTATTGATGTTATTGATGTTATTGATGCTATTGATGCTGTTGATGCTATTGATGTTATGGATGTTATTGATGCTGTTGATGCTATTGATGTTATGGATGTTATTGATGTTATTGATGTTATTGATGTTATTGATGCTATTGATGTTATTAATGCTATTGATGTTATTGATGTTATTGATGTTATTGATGTTATTGATGCTATTGATGTTATTGATGCTATTGATGTTATTGATGCTATTGATGTTATTGATGCTATTGATGTTATTGATGCTATTGATGTTATTAATGCTATTGATGTTATTGATGTTATTGATGTTATTGATGTTATTGATGTTATTGATGTTATTGATGTTATTAATGTTATTGATGTTATTGATGTTATTGATGTTATTGATGTTATTGATGCTATTGATGTTATTGATGTTATTGATGCTATTGATGTTATTGATGTTATTGATGTTATTGATGTTATTAATGTTATTGATGTTATTGATGTTATTGATGTTATTGATGTTATTGATGTTATTAATGCTATTGATGTTATTGATGCTATTGATGTTATTGATGTTATTGATGCTATTGATGCTATTGATGTTATTGATGTTATTGATGCTATTGATGCTATTGATGCTATTGATGTTATTGATGTTATTGATGCTATTGATGTTATTGATGTTATTAACGTTATTGATGTTATTGATGTTATTGATGTTATTGATGTTATTGATGTTATTGATGCTATTGATGTTATTGATGCTATTGATGTTATTGATGTTATTGATGCTATTGATGTTATTGATGTTATTGATGTTATTGATGTTATTAATGTTATTGATGTTATTGATGTTATTGATGTTATTGATGCTATTGATGCTGTTGATGCTATTGATGTTATGGATGTTATTGATGCTGTTGATGCTATTGATGTTATGGATGTTATTGATGTTATTGATGTTATTGATGCTATTGATGTTATTAATGCTATTGATGTTATTGATGTTATTGATGTTATTGATGTTATTGATGCTATTGATGTTATTGATGCTATTGATGTTATTGATGCTATTGATGTTATTGATGTTATTGATGCTATTGATGTTATTGATGTTATTGATGCTATTGATGTTATTGATGTTATTGATGTTATTAATGTTATTGATGTTATTGATGTTATTGATGTTATTGATGTTATTGATGCTATTGATGTTATTGATGCTATTGATGTTATTGATGTTATTGATGCTATTGATGTTATTGATGTTATTGATGTTATTGATGTTATTAATGTTATTGATGTTATTGATGTTATTGATGTAATTGATGCTATTGATGCTGTTGATGCTATTGATGTTATGGATGTTATTGATGCTGTTGATGCTATTGATGTTATGGATGTTATTGATGTTATTGATGTTATTGATGCTATTGATGTTATTAATGCTATTGATGTTATTGATGTTATTGATGTTATTGATGTTATTGATGCTATTGATGTTATTGATGCTATTGATGTTATTGATGCTATTGATGTTATTGATGTTATTGATGCTATTGATGTTATTGATGTTATTGATGCTATTGATGTTATTGATGTTATTGATGTTATTGATGTTATTAATGTTATTGATGTTATTGATGTTATTGATGTTATTGATGTTATTGATGTTATTAATGCTATTGATGTTATTGATGCTATTGATGTTATTGATGTTATTGATGCTATTGATGCTATTGATGCTATTGATGTTATTGATGCTATTGATGTTATTGATGCTATTGATGTTATTAATGCTATTGATGTTATTGATGCTATTGATGTTATTGATGCTATTGATGTTATTAATGCTATTGATGTTATTGATGTTATTGATGTTATTGATGTTATTGATGTTATTGATGTTATTGATGTTATTGATGTTATTGATGTTATTGATGTTATTGATGCTATTGATGTTATTGATGTTATTGATGCTATTGATGTTATTGATGTTATTGATGTTATTGATGTTATTAATGTTATTGATGTTATTGATGTTATTGATGTTATTGATGTTATTGATGTTATTAATGCTATTGATGTTATTGATGCTATTGATGTTATTGATGTTATTGATGCTATTGATGCTATTGATGTTATTGATGTTATTGATGCTATTGATGCTATTGATGCTATTGATGTTATTGATGTTATTGATGCTATTGATGTTATTGATGTTTTTGATGTTATTGATGTTATTGATGCTATTGATGTTATTGATGTTATTGATGTTATTGATGCTATTGATGCTATTGATGCTATTGATGCTATTGATGTTATTGATGCTATTGATGCTATTGATGTTATTGATGTTATTGATGCTATTGATGCTATTGATGCTATTGATGTTATTGATGTTATTGATGTTATTGGTGCTATTGATGTTATTAATGTTATTGATGTTATTGATGCTATTGATGCTATTGATGCTATTGACGCTATTGATGTTATTGATGTTATTGATGCTATTGATGCTATTGATGTTATTGATGCTATTGATGCTATTGATGCTATTGATGTTATTGATGTTATTGATGCTATTGATGCTATTGATGCTATTGATGCTATTGATGCTATTGATGTTATTGATGCTATTGATGCTATTGATGTTATTGATGCTATTGATGCTATTGATGTTATTGATGCTATTGATGTTATTGATGCTATTGATGTTATTGATGCTATTGATGCTATTAATGTTATTGATGTTATTGATGCTATTGATGTTATTGATGTTTTTGATGTTATTGATGTTATTGATGCTATTGATGTTATTGATGTTATTGATGTTATTGATGCTATTGATGCTATTGATGCTATTGATGCTATTGATGTTATTGATGCTATTGATGCTATTGATGTTATTGATGTTATTGATGCTATTGATGCTATTGATGCTATTGATGTTATTGATGTTATTGATGTTATTGGTGCTATTGATGTTATTAATGTTATTGATGTTATTGATGCTATTGATGCTATTGATGCTATTGACGCTATTGATGTTATTGATGTTATTGATGCTATTGATGCTATTGATGTTATTGATGCTACTGATGCTATTGATGCTATTGATGTTATTGATGTTATTGATGCTATTGATGCTATTGATGCTATTGATGCTTTTGATGCTATTGATGTTATTGATGCTATTGATGCTATTGATGTTATTGATGCTATTGATGCTATTGATGTTATTGATGCTATTGATGTTATTGATGCTATTGATGTTATTGATGCTATTGATGTTATTGATGCTATTGATGTTATTGATGCTATTGATGTTATTGATGCTATTGATGTTATTAATGCTATTGATGTTATTGATGTTATTGATGTTATTGATGTTATTGATGTTATTGATGTTATTGATGTTATTAATGTTATTGATGTTATTGATGTTATTGATGTTATTGATGTTATTGATGCTATTGATGTTATTGATGTTATTGATGCTATTGATGTTATTGATGTTATTGATGCTATTGATGTTATTGATGTTATTGATGCTATTGATGTTATTGATGTTATTGATGTTATTGATGTTATTAATGTTATTGATGTTATTGATGTTATTGATGTTATTGATGTTATTGATGTTATTAATGTTATTGATGTTATTGATGTTATTGATGCTATTGATGCTATTGATGCTATTGATGTTATTGATGTTATTGATGCTATTGATGTTATTGATGTTTTTGATGTTATTGATGTTATTGATGCTATTGATGTTATTGATGTTATTGATGTTATTGATGCTATTGATGCTATTGATGCTATTGATGCTATTGATGTTATTGATGCTATTGATGCTATTGATGTTATTGATGTTATTGATGCTATTGATGCTATTGATGCTATTGATGTTATTGATGTTATTGATGTTATTGGTGCTATTGATGTTATTAATGTTATTGATGTTATTGATGCTATTGATGCTATTGATGCTATTGACGCTATTGATGTTATTGATGTTATTGATGCTATTGATGCTATTGATGTTATTGATGCTATTGATGCTATTGATGCTATTGATGTTATTGATGTTATTGATGCTATTGATGCTATTGATGCTATTGATGCTATTGATGCTATTGATGTTATTGATGCTATTGATGCTATTGATGTTATTGATGTTATTGATGTTATTAATGTTATTGATGTTATTGATGTTATTGATGTTATTGATGTTATTGATGCTGTTGATGCTATTGATGTTATGGATGTTATTGATGCTGTTGATGCTATTGATGTTATGGATGTTATTGATGTTATTGATGTTATTGATGCTATTGATGTTATTAATGCTATTGATGTTATTGATGTTATTGATGTTATTGATGTTATTGATGCTATTGATGTTATTGATGCTATTGATGTTATTGATGCTATTGATGTTATTGATGCTATTGATGTTATTGATGCTATTGATGTTATTAATGCTATTGATGTTATTGATGTTATTGATGTTATTGATGTTATTGATGTTATTGATGTTATTGATGTTATTAATGTTATTGATGTTATTGATGTTATTGATGTTATTGATGTTATTGATGCTATTGATGTTATTGATGCTATTGATGTTATTGATGTTATTGATGCTATTGATGTTATTGATGTTATTGATGTTATTGATGTTATTGATGTTATTGATGTTATTAATGTTATTGATGTTATTGATGTTATTGATGTTATTGATGCTATTGATGCTGTTGATGCTATTGATGTTATGGATGTTATTGATGTTATTGATGTTATTGATGCTATTGATGTTATTAATGCTATTGATGTTATTGATGTTATTGATGTTATTGATGTTATTGATGCTATTGATGTTATTGATGCTATTGATGTTATTGATGCTATTGATGTTATTGATGCTATTGATGTTATTGATGCTATTGATGTTATTAATGCTATTGATGTTATTGATGTTATTGATGTTATTGATGTTATTGATGTTATTGATGTTATTGATGTTATTAATGTTATTGATGTTATTGATGTTATTGATGTTATTGATGTTATTGATGCTATTGATGTTATTGATGTTATTGATGCTATTGATGTTATTGATGTTATTGATGTTATTGATGTTATTAATGTTATTGATGTTATTGATGTTATTGATGTTATTGATGTTATTGATGTTATTAATGCTATTGATGTTATTGATGCTATTGATGTTATTGATGTTATTGATGCTATTGATGCTATTGATGTTATTGATGTTATTGATGCTATTGATGCTATTGATGCTATTGATGTTATTGATGTTATTGATGCTATTGATGTTATTGATGTTTTTGATGTTATTGATGTTATTGATGCTATTGATGTTATTGATGTTATTGATGTTATTGATGCTATTGATGCTATTGATGCTATTGATGCTATTGATGTTATTGATGCTATTGATGCTATTGATGTTATTGATGTTATTGATGCTATTGATGCTATTGATGCTATTGATGTTATTGATGCTATTGATGTTATTGATGCTATTGATGCTATTGATGCTATTGATGTTATTGATGTTATTGATGCTATTGATGCAATTGATGCTATTGATGCCATTGATGTTATTGATGCTATTGATGCTGTTGATGTTATTGATGCTATTGATGCTATTGATGTTATTGATGCTATTGATGTTATTGATGCTATTGATGTTATTGATGCTATTGATGTTATTGATGTTATTGATGCTATTGATGCTATTGATGTTATTGATGCTATTGATGTTATTGATGCTATTGATGTTATTGATGCTATTGATGTTATTGATGTTTTTGATGTTATTGATGTTATTGATGCTATTGATGCTATTGATGTTATTGATGTTATTGATGCTATTGATGTTATTGATGTTATTGATGTTATTGATGTTATTAATGTTATTGATGTTATTGATGTTATTGATGTTATTGATGTTATTGATGTTATTAATGCTATTGATGTTATTGATGCTATTGATGTTATTGATGTTATTGATGCTATTGATGCTATTGATGTTATTGATGTTATTGATGCTATTGATGCTATTGATGTTATTGATGCTATTGATGCTATTGATGCTATTGATGTTATTGATGCTATTGATGTTATTGATGCTATTGATGCTATTGATGCAAATGATGTTATTGATGTTATTGATGCTATTGATGCAATTGATGCTATTGATGCCATTGATGTTATTGATGCTATTGATGCTATTGATGTTATTGATGCTATTGATGCTATTGATGTTATTGATGCTATTGATGTTATTGATGCTATTGATGTTATTGATTTATTGATGCTATTGATGCTATTGATGTTATTGATGCTATTGATGTTATTGATGCTATTGATGTTATTGATGCTATTGATGTTATTGATGTTTTTGATGTTATTGATGTTATTGATGCTATTGATGTTATTGATGTTATTGATGTTATTGATGCTATTGATGCTATTGATGCTATTGATGCTATTGATGTTATTGATGCTATTGATGCTATTGATGTTATTGATGTTATTGATGCTATTGATGCTATTGATGCTATTGATGTTATTGATGTTATTGATGTTATTGGTGCTATTGATGTTATTAATGTTATTGATGTTATTGATGCTATTGATGCTATTGATGCTATTGACGCTATTGATGTTATTGATGTTATTGATGCTATTGATGCTATTGATGTTATTGATGCTATTGATGCTATTGATGCTATTGATGTTATTGATGTTATTGATGCTATTGATGCTATTGATGCTATTGATGCTATTGATGCTATTGATGTTATTGATGCTATTGATGCTATTGATGTTATTGATGCTATTGATGCTATTGATGTTATTGATGCTATTGATGTTATTGATGCTATTGATGTTATTGATGCTATTGATGCTATTAATGTTATTGATGTTATTGATGCTATTGATGTTATTGATGCTATTGATGTTATTGATGCTATTGATGTTATTGATGCTATTGATGTTATTGATGCTATTGATGGTATTGATGCTATTGATGGTATTGATGTTATTGATGCTATTGATGCTATTGATGCTATTAATGTTATTGATGTTATTGATGCTATTGATGTTATTGATGTTATTGATGTTATTGATGTTATTGATGTTATTGATGTTATTAATGTTATTGATGTTATTGATGTTATTGATGTTATTGATGCCATTGATGCTGTTGATGCTATTGATGTTATGGATGTTATTGATGTTATTGATGTTATTGATGCTATTGATGTTATTAATGCTATTGATGTTATTGATGTTATTGATGCTATTGATGCTATTGATGTTATTGATGCTATTGATGCTATTGATGTTATTGATGTTATTGATGCTATTGATGCTATTGATGCTATTGATGTTATTGATGTTATTGATGTTATTGATGTTATTGATGTTATTGATGTTATTGATGTTATTGATGTTAGTGATGTTATTGATGTTATTGATGTCATTGACGTTATTGATGCTATTGATGTTATTGATGCTATTGATGCTATTGATGTTATTGATGTTATTGATGTTATTGATGTTATTGATGCTATTGATGTTATTGATGTTATTGATGCTATTGATGCTATTGATGCTATTGATGTTATTGATGTTATTGATGCTATTGATGCTATTGATGCTATTGATGCTATTGATGCTATTGATGTTATTGATGCTATTGATGCTATTGATGTTATTGATGCTATTGATGCTATTGATGTTATTGATGCTATTGATGTTATTGATGCTATTGATGTTATTGATGCTATTGATGTTATTGATGCTATTGATGTTATTGATGCTATTGATGTTATTGATGCTATTGATGTTATTAATGCTATTGATGTTATTGATGTTATTGATGTTATTGATGTTATTGATGTTATTGATGTTATTGATGTTATTAATGTTATTGATGTTATTGATGTTATTGATGTTATTGATGTTATTGATGCTATTGATGTTATTGATGTTATTGATGCTATTGATGTTATTGATGTTATTGATGTTATTGATGTTATTAATGTTATTAATATTATTGATGTTATTGATGTTATTGATGTTATTGATGTTATTAATGCTATTGATGTTATTGATGCTATTGATGTTATTGATGTTATTGATGCTATTGATGCTATTGATGTTATTGATGTTATTAATGCTATTGATGCTATTGATGCTATTGATGTTATTGATGTTATTGATGCTATTGATGTTATTGATGTTTTTGATGTTATTGATGTTATTGATGCTATTGATGTTATTGATGCTATTGATGCTATTGATGCTATTGATGCTATTAATGTTATTGATGCTATTGATGCTATTGATGTTATTGATGTTATTGATGCTATTGATGCTATTGATGCTATTGATGTTATTGATGTTATTGATGTTATTGGTGCTATTGATGTTATTAATGTTATTGATGTTATTGATGCTATTGATGCTATTGATGCTATTGACGCTATTGATGTTATTGATGTTATTGATGCTATTGATGCTATTGATGTTATTGATGCTATTGATGCTATTGATGCTATTGATGTTATTGATGTTATTGATGCTATTGATGCTATTGATGCTATTGATGCTATTGATGCTATTGATGTTATTGATGCTATTGATGCTATTGATGTTATTGATGTTATTAATGCTATTGATGTTATTGATGTTATTGATGTTATTGATGTTATTGATGTTATTGATGCTATTGATGTTATTGATGCTATTGATGTTATTGATGCTATTGATGTTATTGATGTTATTGATGCTATTGATGTTATTGATGTTATTGATGCTATTGATGTTATGGATGTTATTGATGCTGTTGATGCTATTGATGTTATGGATGTTATTGATGTTATTGATGTTATTGATGCTATTGATGTTATTAATGCTATTGATGTTATTGATGTTATTGATGTTATTGATGTTATTGATGCTATTGATGTTATTGATGCTATTGATGTTATTGATGCTATTGATGTTATTGATGCTATTGATGTTATTAATGCTATTGATGTTATTGATGTTATTGATGTTATTGATGTTATTGATGTTATTAATGTTATTGATGTTATTGATGTTATTGATGCTATTGATGTTATTGATGCTATTGATGTTATTAATGCTATTGATGTTATTGATGTTATTGATGTTATTGATGTTATTGATGCTATTGATGCTATTGATGTTATTGATGTTATTGATGCTATTGATGTTATTGATGTTATTGATGTTATTGATGTTATTAATGTTATTGATGTTATTGATGTTATTGATGTTATTGATGTTATTGATGTTATTAATGCTATTGATGTTATTGATGCTATTGATGTTATTGATGTTATTGATGCTATTGATGCTATTGATGTTATTGATGTTATTGATGCTATTGATGCTATTGATGCTATTGATGTTATTGATGTTATTGATGCTATTGATGTTATTGATGTTTTTGATGTTATTGATGTTATTGATGCTATTGATGTTATTGATGTTATTGATGTTATTGATGCTAATGATGCTATTGATGCTATTGATGCTATTGATGTTATTGATGCTATTGATGCTATTGATGTTATTGATGTTATTGATGCTATTGATGCTATTGATGCTATTGATGTTATTGATGTTATTGATGTTATTGATGCTATTGATGTTATTAATGTTATTGATGTTATTGATGCTATTGATGCTATTGATGCTATTGACGCTATTGATGTTATTGATGTTATTGATGCTATTGATGCTATTGATGTTATTGATGCTATTGATGCTATTGATGCTATTGATGTTACTGATGTTATTGATGCTATTGATGCTATTGATGCTATTGATGCTATTGATGCTATTGATGTTATTGATGCTATTGATGCTATTGATGTTATTGATGCTATTGATGCTATTGATGTTATTGATGCTATTGATGTTATTGATGTTATTGATGCTATTGATGCTATTAATGTTATTGATGTTATTGATGCTATTGATGTTATTGATGCTATTGATGTTATTGATGCTATTGATGTTATTGATGCTATTGATGTTATTGATGCTATTGATGGTATTGATGCTATTGATGGTATTGATGTTATTGATGCTATTGATGCTATTGATGCTATTAATGTTATTGATGTTATTGATGCTATTGATGTTATTGATGTTATTGATGTTATTGATGTTATTGATGTTATTAATGTTATTGATGTTATTGATGTTATTGATGTTATTGATGCCATTGATGCTGTTGATGCTATTGATGTTATGGATGTTATTGATGTTATTGATGTTATTGATGCTATTGATGTTATTAATGCTATTGATGTTATTGATGTTATTGATGCTATTGATGCTATTGATGTTATTGATGCTATTGATACTATTGATGTTATTGATGTTATTGATGCTATTGATGCTATTGATGCTATTGATGTTATTGATGTTATTGATGTTATTGATGTTATTGATGTTATTGATGTTATTGATGTTATTGATGTTAGTGATGTTATTGATGTTATTGATGTCATTGACGTTATTGATGCTATTGATGTTATTGATGCTATTGATGCTATTGATGTTATTGATGTTATTGATGCTATTGATGTTATTGATGTTATTGATGCTATTGATGCTATTGATGCTATTGATGTTATTGATGTTATTGATGTTATTGATGTTATTGATGCTATTGATGCTATTGATGCTATTGATGCTATTGATGCTATTGATGTTATTGATGCTATTGATGCTATTGATGTTATTGATGCTATTGATGCTATTGATGTTATTGATGCTATTGATGTTATTGATGCTATTGATGTTATTGATGCTATTGATGTTATTGATGCTATTGATGTTATTGATGCTATTGATGTTATTGATGCTATTGATGTTATTAATGCTATTGATGTTATTGATGTTATTGATGTTATTGATGTTATTGATGTTATTGATGTTATTGATGTTATTAATGTTATTGATGTTATTGATGTTATTGATGTTATTGATGTTATTGATGCTATTGATGTTATTGATGTTATTGATGCTATTGATGTTATTGATGTTATTGATGTTATTGATGTTATTGATGTTATTAATGTTATTGATGTTATTGATGTTATTGATGTTATTGATGTTATTGATGTTATTAATGCTATTGATGTTATTGATGCTATTGATGTTATTGATGTTATTGATGCTATTGATGCTATTGATGTTATTGATGTTATTGATGCTATTGATGCTATTGATGCTATTGATGTTATTGATGTTATTGATGCTATTGATGTTATTGATGTTTTTGATGTTATTGATGTTATTGATGCTATTGATGTTATTGATGTTATTGATGTTATTGATGCTATTGATGCTATTGATGCTATTGATGCTATTGATGTTATTGATGCTATTGATGCTATTGATGTTATTGATGTTATTGATGCTATTGATGCTATTGATGCTATTGATGTTATTGATGTTATTGATGTTATTGGTGCTATTGATGTTATTAATGTTATTGATGTTATTGATGCTATTGATGCTATTGATGCTATTGACGCTATTGATGTTATTGATGTTATTGATGCTATTGATGCTATTGATGTTATTGATGCTATTGATGCTATTGATGCTATTGATGTTATTGATGTTATTGATGCTATTGATGCTATTGATGCTATTGATGCTATTGATGTTATTGATGCTATTGATGCTATTGATGTTATTGATGTTATTGATGTTATTGATGTTATTGATGTAATTAATGTTATTGATGTTATTGATGTTATTGATGTTATTGATGCTATTGATGCTGTTGATGCTATTGATGTTATGGATGTTATTGATGCTGTTGATGCTATTGATGTTATGGATGTTATTGATGTTATTGATGCTATTGATGTTATTAATGCTATTGATGTTATTGATGTTATTGATGTTATTGATGTTATTGATGCTATTGATGTTATTGATGCTATTGATGTTATTGATGCTATTGATGTTATTGATGCTATTGATGTTATTGATGCTATTGATGTTATTAATGCTATTGATGTTATTGATGTTATTGATGTTATTGATGTTATTGATGTTATTGATGTTATTGATGTTATTAATGTTATTGATGTTATTGATGTTATTGATGTTATTGATGTTATTGATGCTATTGATGTTATTGATGCTATTGATGTTATTGATGTTATTGATGCTATTGATGTTATTGATGTTATTGATGTTATTGATGTTATTAATGTTATTGATGTTATTGATGTTATTGATGTTATTGATGCTGTTGATGCTATTGATGTTATGGATGTTATTGATGCTGTTGATGCTATTGATGTTATGGATGTTATTGATGTTATTGATGTTATTGATGCTATTGATGTTATTAATGCTATTGATGTTATTGATGTTATTGATGTTATTGATGTTATTGATGCTATTGATGTTATTGATGCTATTGATGTTATTGATGCTATTGATGTTATTGATGTTATTGATGCTATTGATGTTATTGATGTTATTGATGCTATTGATGTTATTGATGTTATTGATGTTATTGATGTTATTAATGTTATTGATGTTATTGATGTTATTGATGTTATTGATGTTATTGATGTTATTGATGTTATTAATGCTATTGATGTTATTGATGCTATTGATGTTATTGATGTTATTGATGCTATTGATGCTATTGATGCTATTGATGTTATTGATGCTATTGATGTTATTGATGCTATTGATGTTATTGATGCTATTGATGTTATTGATGCTATTGATGTTATTGATGCTATTGATGTTATTAATGCTATTGATGTTATTGATGTTATTGATGTTATTGATGTTATTGATGTTATTGATGTTATTGATGTTATTAATGTTATTGATGTTATTGATGTTATTGATGTTATTGATGTTATTGATGCTATTGATGTTATTGATGTTATTGATGCCATTGATGTTATTGATGTTATTGATGTTATTGATGTTATTAATGTTATTGATGTTATTGATGTTATTGATGTTATTGATGTTATTGATGTTATTAATGCTATTGATGTTATTGATGCTATTGATGTTATTGATGTTATTGATGCTATTGATGCTATTGATGTTATTGATGTTATTGATGCTATTGATGCTATTGATGCTATTGATGTTATTGATGTTATTGATGCTATTGATGTTATTGATGTTTTTGATGTTATTGATGTTATTGATGCTATTGATGTTATTGATGTTATTGATGTTATTGATGCTATTGATGCTATTGATGCTATTGATGCTATTGATGTTATTGATGCTATTGATGCTATTGATGTTATTGATGTTATTGATGCTATTGATGCTATTGATGCTATTGATGTTATTGATGTTATTGATGTTATTGGTGCTATTGATGTTATTAATGTTATTGATGTTATTGATGCTATTGATGCTATTGATGCTATTGACGCTATTGATGTTATTGATGTTATTGATGCTATTGATGCTATTGATGTTATTGATGCTATTGATGCTATTGATGCTATTGATGTTATTGATGTTATTGATGCTATTGATGCTATTGATGCTATTGATGCTATTGATGCTATTGATGTTATTGATGCTATTGATGCTATTGATGTTATTGATGCTATTGATGCTATTGATGTTATTGATGCTATTGATGTTATTGATGCTATTGATGTTATTGATGCTATTGATGCTATTAATGTTATTGATGTTATTGATGCTATTGATGTTATTGATGCTATTGATGTTATTGATGCTATTGATGTTATTGATGCTATTGATGTTATTGATGCTATTGATGGTATTGATGCTATTGATGGTATTGATGTTATTGATGCTATTGATGCTATTGATGCTATTAATGTTATTGATGTTATTGATGCTATTGATGTTATTGATGTTATTGATGTTATTGATGTTATTGATGTTATTAATGTTATTGATGTTATTGATGTTATTGATGTTATTGATGCCATTGATGCTGTTGATGCTATTGATGTTATGGATGTTATTGATGTTATTGATGTTATTGATGCTATTGATGTTATTAATGCTATTGATGTTATTGATGTTATTGATGCTATTGATGCTATTGATGTTATTGATGCTATTGATGCTATTGATGTTATTGATGTTATTGATGCTATTGATGCTATTGATGCTATTGATGTTATTGATGTTATTGATGTTATTGATGTTATTGATGTTATTGATGTTATTGATGTTATTGATGTTATTGATGTTAGTGATGTTATTGATGTTATTGATGTCATTGACGTTATTGATGCTATTGATGTTATTGATGCTATTGATGCTATTGATGTTATTGATGTTATTGATGTTATTGATGTTATTGATGCTATTGATGTTATTGATGTTATTGATGCTATTGATGTTATTGATGTTATTGATGTTATTGATGTTATTGATGCTATTGATGCTATTGATGTTATTGATGCCATTGATGCTGTTGATGCTATTGATGTTATGGATGTTATTGATGTTATTGATGTTATTGATGCTATTGATGTTATTGATGTTATTGATGCTATTGATGTTATTGATGTTATTTATGTTAATGATTTTATTGATGCTATTGATGTTATTGATGCTATTGATGTTATTGATGCTATTGATGTTATTGATGTTATTGATGCTATTGATGTTATTGATGCTATTGATGCTATTGATACTATTGATGTTATTGATGCTATTGATGCTATTGATGTTATTGATGTTATTGATGCATTGATGCTATTGATGCTATTGATGTTATTGATGCTATTGATGTTATTGATGCTATTGATGTTATTAATGCTATTGATGTTATTGATGTTATTGATGTTATTGATGTTATTGATGTTATTGATGTTATTGATGTTATTAATGTTATTGATGTTATTGATGTTATTGATGTTATTGATGGTATTGATGTTATTGATGTTATTGATGCTATTGATGTTATTGATGCTATTGATGCTATTGATACTATTGATGTTATTGATGCTATTGATGCTATTGATGTTATTGATGTTATTGATGCATTGATGCTATTGATGCTATTGATATTATTGATGCTATTGATGTTATTGATGTTATTGATGTTATTGATGCTATTGATGTTATTGATGTTTTTGATGTTATTGATGCTATTGATGCTATTGATGTTATTGATGCTATTGATGTTATTGATGTTATTGATGTTATTGATGCTATTGATGTTATTGATGTTATTGATGCTATTGATGTTATTGATGTTATTTATGTTAATGATGTTATTGATGCTATTGATGTTATTGATGCTATTGATGTTATTGATGCTATTGATGTTATTGATGTTATTGATGCTATTGATGTTATTGATGTTATTAATGTTATTGATGTTATTGATGTTATTGATGTTATTGATGTTATTGATGTTATTAATGTTATTGATGTTATTGATGTTATTGATGTTATTGATGCTATTAATGCTGTTGATGCTATTGATGTTATGGATGTTATTGATGCTGTTGATGCTATTGATGTTATGGATGTTATTGATGTTATTGATGTTATTGATGCTATTGATGTTATTAATGCTATTGATGTTATTGATGTTATTGATGTTATTGATGTTATTGATGCTATTGATGTTATTGATGCTATTGATGTTATTGATGCTATTGATGTTATTGATGCTATTGATGTTATTGATGCTATTGATGTTATTAATGCTATTGATGTTATTGATGTTATTGATGTTATTGATGTTATTGATGTTATTGATGTTATTGATGTTATTGATGTTATTGATGTTATTAATGTTATTGATGTTATTGATGTTATTGATGTTATTGATGTTATTGATGCTATTGATGTTATTGATGTTATTGATGCTATTGATGTTATTGATGTTATTGATGTTATTGATGTTATTAATGTTATTGATGTTATTGATGTTATTGATGTTATTGATGTTATTGATGTTATTAATGCTATTGATGTTATTGATGCTATTGATGTTATTGATGTTATTGATGCTATTGATGCTATTGATGTTATTGATGTTATTGATGCTATTGATGCTATTGATGCTATTGATGTTATTGATGTTATTGATGCTATTGATGTTATTGATGTTTTTGATGTTATTGATGTTATTGATGCTATTGATGTTATTGATGTTATTGATGCTATTGATGTTATTGATGTTATTGATGTTATTGATGTTATTGATGCTATTGATGCTATTGATGTTATTGATGCCATTGATGCTGTTGATGCTATTGATGTTATGGATGTTATTGATGTTATTGATGTTATTGATGCTATTGATGTTATTGATGTTATTGATGCTATTGATGTTATTGATGTTATTTATGTTAATGATTTTATTGATGCTATTGATGTTATTGATGCTATTGATGTTATTGATGCTATTGATGTTATTGATGTTATTGATGCTATTGATGTTATTGATGCTATTGATGCTATTGATACTATTGATGTTATTGATGCTATTGATGCTATTGATGTTATTGATGTTATTGATGCATTGATGCTATTGATGCTATTGATGTTATTGATGCTATTGATGTTATTGATGTTATTGATGTTATTGATGTTATTGATGTTATTGATGTTATTGATGTTATTAATGTTATTGATGTTATTGATGTTATTGATGTTATTGATGCTATTGATGCTGTTGATGCTATTGATGTTATGGATGTTATTGATGCTGTTGATGCTATTGATGTTATGGATGTTATTGATGTTATTGATGTTATTGATGCTATTGATGTTATTAATGCTATTGATGTTATTGATATTATTGATGTTATTGATGTTATTGATGCTATTGATGTTATTGATGCTATTGATGTTATTGATGCTATTGATGTTATTGATGCTATTGATGTTATTGATGCTATTGATGTTATTAATGCTATTGATGTTATTGATGTTATTGATGTTATTGATGTTATTGATGTTATTGATGTTATTGATGTTATTAATGTTATTGATGTTATTGATGTTATTGATGTTATTGATGTTATTGATGCTATTGATGTTATTGATGTTATTGATGCTATTGATGTTATTGATGTTATTGATGTTATTGATGTTATTAATGTTATTGATGTTATTGATGTTATTGATGTTATTGATGTTATTGATGTTATTAATGCTATTGATGTTATTGATGCTATTGATGTTATTGATGTTATTGATGCTATTGATGCTATTGATGTTATTGATGTTATTGATGCTATTGATGCTATTGATGCTATTGATGTTATTGATGTTATTGATGCTATTGATGTTATTGATGTTTTTGATGTTATTGATGTTATTGATGCTATTGATGTTATTGATGTTATTGATGTTATTGATGCTATTGATGCTATTGATGCTATTGATGCTATTGATGTTATTGATGCTATTGATGCTATTGATGTTATTGATGTTATTGATGCTATTGATGCTATTGATGCTATTGATGTTATTGATGTTATTGATGTTATTGGTGCTATTGATGTTATTAATGTTATTGATGTTATTGATGCTATTGATGCTATTGATGCTATTGACGCTATTGATGTTATTGATGTTATTGATGCTATTGATGCTATTGATGTTATTGATGCTATTGATGCTATTGATGCTATTGATGTTATTGATGTTATTGATGCTATTGATGCTATTGATGCTATTGATGCTATTGATGCTATTGATGCTATTGATGTTATTGATGCTATTGATGCTATTGATGTTATTGATGCTATTGATGCTATTGATGTTATTGATGCTATTGATGTTATTGATGCTATTGATGTTATTGATGCTATTGATGTTATTGATGTTATTGATGCTATTGATGTTATTGATGCTATTGATGCTATTGATACTATTGATGTTATTGATGCTATTGATGCTATTGATGTTATTGATGTTATTGATGCATTGATGCTATTGATGCTATTGATGTTATTGATGCTATTGATGTTATTGATGTTATTGATGCATTGATGCTATTGATGCTATTGATGTTATTGATGCTATTGATGTTATTGATGTTATTGATGTTATTGATGCTATTGATGTTATTGATGTTTTTGATGTTATTGATGCTATTTTGATGTTATTGATGCTATTGATGTTATTGATGTTATTGATGTTATTGATGCTATTGATGCTATTGATGCTATTGATGTTATTGATGCTATTGATGTTATTGATGCTATTGATGTTATTGATGCTATTGATGTTATTGATGCTATTGATGTTATTGATGCTATTGATGGTATTGATGCTATTGATGGTATTGATGTTATTGATGCTATTGATGCTATTGATGCTATTAATGTTATTGATGTTATTGATGCTATTGATGTTATTGATGTTATTAATGTTATTGATGTTATTAATGTTATTGATGTTATTGATGTTATTGATGTTATTGATGCCATTGATGCTGTTGATGCTATTGATGTTATGGATGTTATTGATGTTATTGATGTTATTGATGCTATTGATGTTATTAATGCTATTGATGTTATTGATGTTATTGATGCTATTGATGCTATTGATGTTATTGATGCTATTGATGCTATTGATGTTATTGATGTTATTGATGCTATTGATGCTATTGATGCTATTGATGTTATTGATGTTATTGATGTTATTGATGTTATTGATGTTATTGATGTTATTGATGTTATTGATGTTATTGATGTTAGTGATGTTATTGATGTTATTGATGTCATTGACGTTATTGATGCTATTGATGTTATTGATGCTATTGATGCTATTGATGTTATTGATGTTATTGATGTTATTGATGTTATTGATGCTATTGATGTTATTGATGTTATTGATGCTATTGATGTTATTGATGTTATTGATGTTATTGATGTTATTGATGCTATTGATGCTATTGATGTTATTGATGCCATTGATGCTGTTGATGCTATTGATGTTATGGATGTTATTGATGTTATTGATGTTATTGATGCTATTGATGTTATTGATGTTATTGATGCTATTGATGTTATTGATGTTATTTATGTTAATGATTTTATTGATGCTATTGATGTTATTGATGCTATTGATGTTATTGATGCTATTGATGTTATTGATGTTATTGATGCTATTGATGTTATTGATGCAATTGATGCTATTGATACTATTGATGTTATTGATGCTATTGATGCTATTGATGTTATTGATGTTATTGATGCATTGATGCTATTGATGCTATTGATGTTATTGATGCTATTGATGTTATTGATGCTATTGATGTTATTAATGCTATTGATGTTATTGATGTTATTGATGTTATTGATGTTATTGATGTTATTGATGTTATTGATGTTATTGATGTTATTAATGTTATTGATGTTATTGATGTTATTGATGTTATTGATGTTATTGATGCTATTGATGTTATTGATGTTATTGATGCTATTGATGTTATTGATGTTATTGATGTTATTGATGTTATTAATGTTATTGATGTTATTGATGTTATTGATGTTATTGATGTTAATGATGTTATTAATGCTATTGATGTTATTGATGCTATTGATGTTATTGATGTTATTGATGCTATTGATGCTATTGATGTTATTGATGTTATTGATGCTATTGATGCTATTGATGCTATTGATGTTATTGATGTTATTGATGCTATTGATGTTATGGATGTTATTGATGTTATTGATGTTATTGATGCTATTGATGTTTTTGATGTTATTGATGTTATTGATGCTATTGATGTTATTGATGTTATTGATGTTATTGATGCTATTGATGCTATTGATGCTATTGATGCTATTGATGTTATTGATGCTATTGATGCTATTGATGTTATTGATGTTATTGATGCTATTGATGCTATTGATGCTATTGATGTTATTGATGTTATTGATGTTATTGGTGCTATTGATGTTATTAATGTTATTGATGTTATTGATGCTATTGATGCTATTGATGCTATTGACGCTATTGATGTTATTGATGTTATTGATGCTATTGATGCTATTGATGTTATTGATGCTATTGATGCTATTGATGCTATTGATGTTATTGATGTTATTGATGCTATTGATGCTATTGATGCTATTGATGCTATTGATGCTATTGATGTTATTGATGCTATTGATGCTATTGATGTTATTGATGTTATTGATGTTATTGATGTTATTGATGTTATTAATGTTATTGATGTTATTGATGTTATTGATGTTATTGATGCTATTGATGCTGTTGATGCTATTGATGTTATGGATGTTATTGATGCTGTTGATGCTATTGATGTTATGGATGTTATTGATGTTATTGATGCTATTGATGTTATTAATGCTATTGATGTTATTGATGTTATTGATGTTATTGATGTTATTGATGCTATTGATGTTATTGATGCTATTGATGTTATTGATGCTATTGATGTTATTGATGCTATTGATGTTATTGATGCTATTGATGTTATTAATGCTATTGATGTTATTGATGTTATTGATGTTATTGATGTTATTGATGTTATTGATGTTATTGATGTTATTAATGTTATTGATGTTATTGATGTTATTGATGTTATTGATGTTATTGATGCTATTGATGTTATTGATGCTATTGATGTTATTAATGTTATTGATGCTATTGATGTTATTGATGTTATTGATGTTATTGATGTTATTAATGTTATTGATGTTATTGATGTTATTGATGTTATTGATGCTATTGATGCTGTTGATGCTATTGATGTTATGGATGTTATTGATGCTGTTGATGCTATTGATGTTATGGATGTTATTGATGTTATTGATGTTATTGATGCTATTGATGTTATTAATGCTATTGATGTTATTGATGTTATTGATGTTATTGATGTTATTGATGCTATTGATGTTATTGATGCTATTGATGTTATTGATGCTATTGATGTTATTGATGTTATTGATGCTATTGATGTTATTGATGTTATTGATGCTATTGATGTTATTGATGTTATTGATGTTATTGATGTTATTAATGTTATTGATGTTATTGATGTTATTGATGTTATTGATGTTATTGATGTTATTAATGCTATTGATGTTATTGATGCTATTGATGTTATTGATGTTATTGATGCTATTGATGCTATTGATGCTATTGATGTTATTGATGCTATTGATGTTATTGATGCTATTGATGTTATTGATGCTATTGATGTTATTGATGCTATTGATGTTATTGATGCTATTGATGTTATTAATGCTATTGATGTTATTGATGTTATTGATGTTATTGATGTTATTGATGTTATTGATGTTATTGATGTTATTAATGTTATTGATGTTATTGATGTTATTGATGTTATTGATGTTATTGATGCTATTGATGTTATTGATGTTATTGATGCTATTGATGTTATTGATGTTATTGATGTTATTGATGTTATTAATGTTATTGATGTTATTGATGTTATTGATGTTATTGATGTTATTGATGTTATTGATGTTATTAATGCTATTGATGTTATTGATGCTATTGATGGTATTGATGTTATTGATGCTATTGATGCTATTGATGTTATTGATGTTATTGATGCTATTGATGCTATTGATGCTATTGATGTTATTAATGTTATTGATGCTATTGATGTTATTGATGTTTTTGATGTTATTGATGTTATTGATGCTATTGATGTTATTGATGTTATTGATGTTATTGATGCTATTGATGCTATTGATGCTATTGATGCTATTGATGTTATTGATGCTATTGATGCTATTGATGTTATTGATGTTATTGATGCTATTGATGCTATTGATGCTATTGATGTTATTGATGTTATTGATGTTATTGGTGCTATTGATGTTATTAATGTTATTGATGTTATTGATGCTATTGATGCTATTGATGCTATTAATGCTATTGATGTTATTGATGCTATTGATGGTATTGATGTTATTGATGCTATTGATGCTATTGATGTTATTGATGTTATTGATGCTATTGATGCTATTGATGCTATTGATGTTATTAATGTTATTGATGCTATTGATGTTATTGATGTTTTTGATGTTATTGATGTTATTGATGCTATTGATGTTATTGATGTTATTAATGTTATTGATGCTATTGATGCTATTGATGCTATTGATGCTATTGATGTTATTGATGCTATTGATGCTATTGATGTTATTGATGTTATTGATGCTATTGATGCTATTGATGCTATTGATGTTATTGATGTTATTGATGTTATTGGTGCTATTGATGTTATTAATGTTATTGATGTTATTGATGCTATTGATGCTATTGATGCTATTGACGCTATTGGATGTTATTGATGTTATTGATGCTATTGATGCTATTGATGTTATTGATGTTATTGATGTTATTGATGTTATTGATGTTATTAATGTTATTGATGTTATTGATGTTATTGATGTTATTGATGCCATTGATGCTGTTGATGCTATTGATGTTATGGATGTTATTGATGTTATTGATGTTATTGATGCTATTGATGTTATTAATGCTATTGATGTTATTGATGTTATTGATGCTATTGATGCTATTGATGTTATTGATGCTATTGATGCCATTGATGTTATTGATGTTATTGATGCTATTGATGCTATTGATGCTATTGATGTTATTGATGTTATTGATGTTATTTATGTTATTGATGTTATTGATGTTATTGATGTTAGTGATGTTATTGATGTTATTGATGTCATTGACGTTATTGATGCTATTGATGTTATTGATGCTATTGATGTTATTGATGTTATTGATGTTATTGATGTTATTGATGTTATTGATGTTATTGATGTTATTGATGCCATTGATGCTGTTGATGCTATTGATGTTATGGATGTTATTGATGTTATTGATGTTATTGATGCTATTGATGTTATTAATGCTATTGATGTTATTGATGTTATTGATGCTATTGATGCTATTGATGTTATTGATGCTATTGATGCCATTGATGTTATTGATGTTATTGATGCTATTGATGCTATTGATGCTATTGATGTTATTGATGTTATTGATGTTATTTATGTTATTGATGTTATTGATGTTATTGATGTTAGTGATGTTATTGATGTTATTGATGTCATTGACGTTATTGATGCTATTGATGTTATTGATGCTATTGATGTTATTGATGTTATTGATGTTATTGATGTTATTGATGCTATTGATGTTATTGATGTTATTGATGCTATTGATGCTATTGATGCTATTGATGTTATTGATGTTATTGATGCTATTGATGCTATTGATGCTATTGATGCTATTGATGCTATTGATGTTATTGATGCTATTGATGCTATTGATGTTATTGATGCTATTGATGCTATTGATGTTATTGATGCTATTGATGTTATTGATGCTATTGATGTTATTAATGCTATTGATGTTATTGATGTTATTGATGTTATTGATGTTATTGATGTTATTGATGTTATTAATGTTATTGATGTTATTGATGTTATTGATGTTATTGATGTTATTGATGCTATTGATGTTATTGATGTTATTGATGCTATTGATGTTATTGATGTTATTGATGTTATTGATGTTATTAATGTTATTGATGTTATTGATGTTATTGATGTTATTGATGTTATTGATGTTATTAATGCTATTGATGTTATTGATGCTATTGATGTTATTGATGTTATTGATGCTATTGATGCTATTGATGTTATTGATGTTATTGATGCTATTGATGCTATTGATGTTATTGATGTTATTGATGCTATTGATGTTATTGATGTTTTTGATGTTATTGATGTTATTGATGCTATTGATGTTATTGATGTTATTGATGTTATTGATGCTATTGATGCTATTGATGCTATTGATGCTATTGATGTTATTGATGCTATTGATGCTATTGATGTTATTGATGTTATTGATGCTATTGATGCTATTGATGCTATTGATGTTATTGATGTTATTGATGTTATTGGTGCTATTGATGTTATTAATGTTATTGATGTTATTGATGCTATTGATGCTATTGATGCTATTGACGCTATTGATGTTATTGATGTTATTGATGCTATTGATGCTATTGATGTTATTGATGCTATTGATGCTATTGATGCTATTGATGTTATTGATGTTATTGATGCTATTGATGCTATTGATGCTATTGATGCTATTGATGCTATTGATGCTATTGATGTTATTGATGCTATTGATGCTATTGATGTTATTGATGTTATTGATGTTATTGATGTTATTGATGTTATTAATGTTATTGATGTTATTGATGTTATTGATGCTATTGATGCTATTGATGCTGTTGATGCTATTGATGTTATGGATGTTATTGATGCTGTTGATGCTATTGATGTTATGGATGTTATTGATGTTATTGATGTTATTGATGCTATTGATGTTATTAATGCTATTGATGTTATTGATGTTATTGATGTTATTGATGTTATTGATGCTATTGATGTTATTGATGCTATTGATGTTATTGATGCTATTGATGTTATTGATGCTATTGATGTTATTGATGCTATTGATGTTATTAATGCTATTGATGTTATTGATGTTATTGATGTTATTGATGTTATTGATGTTATTGATGTTATTGATGTTATTAATGTTATTGATGTTATTGATGTTATTGATGTTATTGATGTTATTGATGCTATTGATGTTATTGATGCTATTGATGTTATTGATGTTATTGATGCTATTGATGTTATTGATGTTATTGATGTTATTGATGTTATTAATGTTATTGATGTTATTGATGTTATTGATGTTATTGATGCTATTGATGCTGTTGATGCTATTGATGTTATGGATGTTATTGATGCTGTTGATGCTATTGATGTTATGGATGTTATTGATGTTATTGATGTTATTGATGCTATTGATGTTATTAATGCTATTGATGTTATTGATGTTATTGATGTTATTGATGTTATTGATGCTATTGATGTTATTGATGCTATTGATGTTATTGATGCTATTGATGTTATTGATGTTATTGATGCTATTGATGTTATTGATGTTATTGATGCTATTGATGTTATTGATGTTATTGATGTTATTGATGTTATTAATGTTATTGATGTTATTGATGTTATTGATGTTATTGATGTTATTGATGTTATTAATGCTATTGATGTTATTGATGCTATTGATGTTATTGATGTTATTGATGCTATTGATGCTATTGATGCTATTGATGTTATTGATGCTATTGATGTTATTGATGCTATTGATGTTATTGATGCTATTGATGTTATTGATGCTATTGATGTTATTGATGCTATTGATGTTATTAATGCTATTGATGTTATTGATGTTATTGATGTTATTAATGTTATTGATGTTATTGATGTTATTGATGTTATTAATGTTATTGATGTTATTGATGTTATTGATGTTATTGATGTTATTGATGCTATTGATGTTATTGATGTTATTGATGCTATTGATGTTATTGATGTTATTGATGTTATTGATGTTATTAATGTTATTGATGTTATTGATGTTATTGATGTTATTGATGTTATTAATGCTATTGATGTTATTGATGCCATTGATGTTATTGATGTTATTGATGCTATTGATGCTATTGATGTTATTGATGTTATTGATGCTATTGATGCTATTGATGCTATTGATGTTATTGATGTTATTGATGCTATTGATGTTATTGATGTTTTTGATGTTATTGATGTTATTGATGCTATTGATGTTATTGATGTTATTGATGTTATTGATGCTATTGATGCTATTGATGCTATTGATGTTATTGATGCTATTGATGCTATTGATGTTATTGATGTTATTGATGCTATTGATGCTATTGATGCTATTGATGTTATTGATGTTATTGATGTTATTGGTGCTATTGATGTTATTAATGTTATTGATGTTATTGATGCTATTGATGCTATTGATGCTATTGATGCTATTGACGCTATTGATGTTATTGATGTTATTGATGCTATTGATGCTATTGATGTTATTGATGCTATTGATGCTATTGATGCTATTGATGTTATTGATGTTATTGATGCTATTGATGCTATTGATGCTATTGATGCTATTGATGCTATTGATGTTATTGATGCTATTGATGCTATTGATGTTATTGATGCTATTGATGCTATTGATGTTATTGATGCTATTGATGTTATTGATGCTATTGATGTTATTGATGCTATTGATGCTATTAATGTTATTGATGTTATTGATGCTATTGATGTTATTGATGCTATTGATGTTATTGATGCTATTGATGTTATTGATGCTATTGATGTTATTGATGCTATTGATGGTATTGATGCTATTGATGGTATTGATGTTATTGATGCTATTGATGCTATTGATGCTATTAATGTTATTGATGTTATTGATGCTATTGATGTTATTGATGTTATTGATGTTATTGATGTTATTGATGTTATTAATGTTATTGATGTTATTGATGTTATTGATGTTATTGATGCCATTGATGCTGTTGATGCTATTGATGTTATGGATGTTATTGATGTTATTGATGTTATTGATGCTATTGATGTTATTAATGCTATTGATGTTATTGATGTTATTGATGCTATTGATGCTATTGATGTTATTGATGCTATTGATGCTATTGATGTTATTGATGTTATTGATGCTATTGATGCTATTGATGCTATTGATGTTATTGATGTTATTGATGTTATTGATGTTATTGATGTTATTGATGTTATTGATGTTATTGATGTTAGTGATGTTATTGATGTTATTGATGTCATTGACGTTATTGATGCTATTGATGTTATTGATGCTATTGATGCTATTGATGTTATTGATGTTATTGATGTTATTGATGTTATTGATGCTATTGATGTTATTGATGTTATTGATGCTATTGATGCTATTGATGCTATTGATGTTATTGATGTTATTGATGCTATTGATGCTATTGATGCTATTGATGCTATTGATGCTATTGATGTTATTGATGCTATTGATGCTATTGATGTTATTGATGCTATTGATGCTATTGATGTTATTGATGCTATTGATGTTATTGATGCTATTGATGTTATTGATGCTATTGATGTTATTGATGCTATTGATGTTATTGATGCTATTGATGTTATTGATGCTATTGATGTTATTAATGCTATTGATGTTATTGATGTTATTGATGTTATTGATGTTATTGATGTTATTGATGTTATTGATGTTATTAATGTTATTGATGTTATTGATGTTATTGATGTTATTGATGTTATTGATGCTATTGATGTTATTGATGTTATTGATGCTATTGATGTTATTGATGTTATTGATGTTATTGATGTTATTAATGTTATTGATGTTATTGATGTTATTGATGTTATTGATGTTATTGATGTTATTGATGTTATTAATGCTATTGATGTTATTGATGCTATTGATGTTATTGATGTTATTGATGCTATTGATGCTATTGATGTTATTGATGTTATTGATGCTATTGATGCTATTGATGCTATTGATGTTATTGATGTTATTGATGCTATTGATGTTATTGATGTTTTTGATGTTATTGATGTTATTGATGCTATTGATGTTATTGATGTTATTGATGTTATTGATGCTATTGATGCTATTGATGCTATTGATGCTATTGATGTTATTGATGCTATTGATGCTATTGATGTTATTGATGTTATTGATGCTATTGATGCTATTGATGCTATTGATGTTATTGATGTTATTGATGCTATTGATGCTATTGATGCTATTGATGCTATTGATGCTATTGATGTTATTGATGCTATTGATGCTATTGATGTTATTGATGTTATTAATGCTATTGATGTTATTGATGTTATTGATGTTATTGATGTTATTGATGCTATTGATGTTATTGATGCTATTGATGTTATTGATGCTATTGATGTTATTGATGTTATTGATGCTATTGATGTTATTGATGTTATTGATGCTATTGATGTTATGGATGTTATTGATGCTGTTGATGCTATTGATGTTATGGATGTTATTGATGTTATTGATGTTATTGATGCTATTGATGTTATTAATGCTATTGATGTTATTGATGTTATTGATGTTATTGATGTTATTGATGCTATTGATGTTATTGATGCTATTGATGTTATTGATGCTATTGATGTTATTGATGCTATTGATGTTATTAATGCTATTGATGTTATTGATGTTATTGATGTTATTGATGTTATTGATGTTATTAATGTTATTGATGTTATTGATGTTATTGATGCTATTGATGCTATTGATGCTATTGATGTTATTGATGTTATTGATGCTATTGATGTTATTGATGTTATTGATGTTATTGATGTTATTAATGTTATTGATGTTATTGATGTTATTGATGTTATTGATGTTATTAATGCTATTGATGTTATTGATGCTATTGATGTTATTGATGTTATTGATGCTATTGATGCTATTGATGTTATTGATGTTATTGATGCTATTGATGCTATTGATGCTATTGATGTTATTGATGTTATTGATGCTATTGATGTTATTGATGTTTTTGATGTTATTGATGTTATTGATGCTATTGATGTTATTGATGTTATTGATGATATTAATGCTATTGATGCTATTGATGCTATTGATGCTATTGATGCTATTGATGTTATTGATGCTATTGATGCTATTGATGTTATTGATGTTATTGATGCTATTGATGCTATTTATGCTATTGATGTTATTGATGTTATTGATGTTATTGGTGCTATTGATGTTATTAATGTTATTGATGTTATTGATGCTATTGATGCTATTGATGCTATTGACGCTATTGATGTTATTGATGTTATTGATGCCATTGATGCTATTGATGTTATTGATGCTATTGATGCTATTGATGCTATTGATGTTATTGATGTTATTGATGCTATTGATGCTATTGATGCTATTGATGCTATTGATGCTATTGATGTTATTGATGCTATTGATGCTATTGATGTTATTGATGCTATTGATGCTATTGATGTTATTGATGCTATTGATGTTATTGATGCTATTGATGTTATTGATGCTATTGATGCTATTAATGTTATTGATGTTATTGTTGCTATTGATGTTAATGATGCTATTGATGTTATTGATGCTATTGATGTTATTGATGCTATTGATGTTATTGATGCTATTGATGGTATTGATGCTATTGATGGTATTGATGTTATTGATGCTATTGATGCTATTGATGCTATTAATGTTATTGATGTTATTGATGCTATTGATGTTATTGATGTTATTGATGTTATTGATGTTATTGATGTTATTAATGTTATTGATGTTATTGATGTTATTGATGTTATTGATGCCATTGATGCTGTTGATGCTATTGATGTTATGGATGTTATTGATGTTATTGATGTTATTGATGCTATTGATGTTATTAATGCTATTGATGTTATTGATGCTATTGATGCTATTGATGTTATTAATGCTATTGATGCTATTGATGTTATTGATGTTATTGATGCTATTGATGCTATTGATGCTATTGATGTTATTGATGTTATTGATGTTATTGATGTTATTGATGTTATTGATGTTATTGATGTTATTGATGTTATTGATGTTAGTGATGTTATTGATGTTATTGATGTCATTGACGTTATTGATGCTATTGATGTTATTGATGCTATTGATGCTATTGATGTTATTGATGTTATTGATGTTATTGATGTTATTGATGCTATTGATGTTATTGATGTTATTGATGCTATTGATGCTATTGATGCTATTGATGTTATTGATGTTATTGATGCTATTGATGCTATTGATGCTATTGATGCTATTGATGCTATTGATGTTATTGATGCTATTGATGCTATTGATGTTATTGATGCTATTGATGCTATTGATGTTATTGATGCTATTGATGTTATTGATGCTATTGATGTTATTGATGCTATTGATGTTATTGATGCTATTGATGTTATTGATGCTATTGATGTTATTGATGCTATTGATGTTATTAATGCTATTGATGTTATTGATGTTATTGATGTTATTGATGTTATTGATGTTATTGATGTTATTGATGTTATTGATGTTATTAATGTTATTGATGTTATTGATGTTATTGATGTTATTGATGTTATTGATGCTATTGATGTTATTGATGTTATTGATGCTATTAATGTTATTGATGTTATTGATGTTATTGATGTTATTAATGTTATTGATGTTATTGATGTTATTGATGTTATTGATGTTATTGATGTTATTAATGCTATTGATGTTACTGATGCTATTGATGCTATTGATGCTATTGATGCTATTGATGTTATTGATGTTATTGATGCTATTGATGTTATTGATGTTTTTGATGTTATTGATGTTATTGATGCTATTGATGTTATTGATGTTATTGATGTTATTGATGCTATTGATGCTATTGATGCTATTGATGCTATTGATGTTATTGATGCTATTGATGCTATTGATGTTATTGATGTTATTGATGCTATTGATGCTATTGATGCTATTGATGTTATTGATGTTATTGATGTTATTGGTGCTATTGATGTTATTAATGTTATTGATGTTATTGATGCTATTGATGCTATTGATGCTATTGACGCTATTGATGTTATTGATGTTATTGATGCTATTGATGCTATTGATGTTATTGATGCTATTGATGCTATTGATGCTATTGATGTTATTGATGTTATTGATGCTATTGATGCTATTGATGCTATTGATGTTATTGATGCTATTGATGCTATTGATGTTATTGATGTTATTGATGTTATTGATGTTATTGATGTTATTAATGTTATTGATGTTATCGATGTTATTGATGTTATTGATGCTATTGATGCTGTTGATGCTATTGATGTTATGGATGTTATTGATGCTGTTGATGCTATTGATGTTATGGATGTTATTGATGTTATTGATGTTATTGATGCTATTGATGTTATTAATGCTATTGATGTTATTGATGTTATTGATGTTATTGATGTTATTGATGCTATTGATGTTATTGATGCTATTGATGTTATTGATGCTATTGATGTTATTGATGCTATTGATGTTATTGATGCTATTGATGTTATTAATGCTATTGATGTTATTGATGTTATTGATGTTATTGATGTTATTGATGTTATTGATGTTATTAATGTTATTGATGTTATTGATGTTATTGATGTTATTGATGTTATTGATGCTATTGATGTTATTGATGCTATTGATGTTATTGATGTTATTGATGCTATTGATGTTATTGATGTTATTGATGTTATTGATGTTATTAATGTTATTGATGTTATTGATGTTATTGATGTTATTGATGCTATTGATGCTGTTGATGCTATTGATGTTATGGATGTTATTGATGCTGTTGATGCTATTGATGTTATGGATGTTATTGATGTTATTGATGTTATTGATGCTATTGATGTTATTAATGCTATTGATGTTTTTGATGTTATTGATGTTATTGATGTTATTGATGCTATTGATGTTATTGATGCTATTGATGTTATTGATGCTATTGATGTTATTGATGTTATTGATGCTATTGATGTTATTAATGTTATTGATGCTATTGATGTTATTGATGTTATTGATGTTATTGATGTTATTAATGTTATTGATGTTATTGATGTTATTGATGTTATTGATGTTATTGATGTTATTAATGCTATTGATGTTATTGATGCTATTGATGTTATTGATGTTATTGATGCTATTGATGCTATTGATGCTATTGATGTTATTGATGCTATTGATGTTATTGATGCTATTGATGTTATTGATGCTATTGATGTTATTGATGCTATTGATGTTATTGATGCTATTGATGTTATTAATGCTATTGATGTTATTGATGTTATTGATGTTATTGATGTTATTGATGTTATTGATGTTATTGATGTTATTAATGTTATTGATGTTATTGATGTTATTGATGTTATTGATGTTATTGATGCTATTGATGTTATTGATGTTATTGATGCTATTGATGTTATTGATGTTATTGATGTTATTGATGTTATTAATGTTATTGATGTTATTGATGTTATTGATGTTATTGATGTTATTGATGTTATTAATGCTATTGATGTTATTGATGTTATTGATGATATTGATGCTATTGATGCTATTGATGCTATTGATGCTATTGATGTTATTGATGCTATTGATGCTATTGATGTTATTGATGTTATTGATGCTATTGATGCTATTGATGCTATTGATGTTATTGATGTTATTGATGTTATTGGTGCTATTGATGTTATTAATGTTATTGATGTTATTGATGCTATTGATGCTATTGATGCTATTGACGCTATTGATGTTATTGATGCTATTGATGCTATTGATGTTATTGATGCTATTGATGCTATTGATGTTATTGATGCTATTGATGTTATTGATGCTATTGATGTTATTGATGCTATTGATGCTATTAATGTTATTGATGTTATTGATGCTATTGATGTTATTGATGCTATTGATGTTATTGATGCTATTGATGTTATTGATGCTATTGATGTTATTGATGCTATTGATGGTATTGATGCTATTGATGGTATTGATGTTATTGATGCTATTGATGCTATTGATGCTATTAATGTTATTGATGTTATTGATGCTATTGATGTTATTGATGTTATTGATGTTATTGATGTTATTGATGTTATTAATGTTATTGATGTTATTGATGTTATTGATGTTATTGATGCCATTGATGCTGTTGATGCTATTGATGTTATGGATGTTATTGATGTTATTGATGTTATTGATGCTATTGATGTTATTAATGCTATTGATGTTATTGATGTTATTGATGCTATTGATGCTATTGATGTTATTGATGCTATTGATGCTATTGATGTTATTGATGTTATTGATGCTATTGATGCTATTGATGCTATTGATGTTATTGATGTTATTGATGTTATTGATGTTATTGATGTTATTGATGTTATTGATGTTATTGATGTTATTGATGTTAGTGATGTTATTGATGTTATTGATGTCATTGACGTTATTGATGCTATTGATGTTATTGATGCTATTGATGCTATTGATGTTATTGATGTTATTGATGTTATTGATGTTATTGATGCTATTGATGTTATTGATGTTATTGATGCTATTGATGTTATTGATGTTATTGATGTTATTGATGTTATTGATGCTATTGATGCTATTGATGTTATTGATGCCATTGATGCTGTTGATGCTATTGATGTTATGGATGTTATTGATGTTATTGATGTTATTGATGCTATTGATGTTATTGATGTTATTGATGCTATTGATGTTATTGATGTTATTTATGTTAATGATTTTATTGATGCTATTGATGTTATTGATGCTATTGATGTTATTGATGCTATTGATGTTATTGATGTTATTGATGCTATTGATGTTATTGATGCTATTGATGCTATTGATACTATTGATGTTATTGATGCTATTGATGCTATTGATGTTATTGATGTTATTGATGCATTGATGCTATTGATGCTATTGATGTTATTGATGCTATTGATGTTATTGATGCTATTGATGTTATTAATGCTATTGATGTTATTGATGTTATTGATGTTATTGATGTTATTGATGTTATTGATGTTATTGATGTTATTAATGTTATTGATGTTATTGATGTTATTGATGTTATTGATGTTATTGATGCTATTGATGTTATTGATGTTATTGATGCTATTGATGTTATTGATGTTATTGATGTTATTGATGTTATTAATGTTATTGATGTTATTGATGTTATTGATGTTATTGATGTTATTAATGCTATTGATGTTATTGATGCTATTGATGTTATTGATGTTATTGATGCTATTGATGCTATTGATGTTATTGATGTTATTGATGCTATTGATGCTATTGATGCTATTGATGTTATTGATGTTATTGATGCTATTGATGTTATTGATGTTTTTGATGTTATTGATGTTATTGATGCTATTGATGTTATTGATGTTATTGATGTTATTGATGCTATTGAGGCTATTGATGCTATTGATGCTATTGATGTTATTGATGCTATTGATGCTATTGATGTTATTGATGTTATTGATGCTATTGATGCTATTGATGCTATTGATGTTATTGATGTTATTGATGTTATTGGTGCTATTGATGTTATTAATGTTATTGATGTTATTGATGCTATTGATGCTATTGATGCTATTGACGCTATTGATGTTATTGATGTTATTGATGCTATTGATGCTATTGATGTTATTGATGCTATTGATGCTATTGATGCTATTGATGTTATTGATGTTATTGATGCTATTGATGCTATTGATGCTATTGATGCTATTGATGCTATTGATGTTATTGATGCTATTGATGCTATTGATGTTATTGATGTTATTGATGTTATTGATGTTATTGATGTTATTGATGTTATTAATGTTATTGATGTTATTGATGTTATTGATGTTATTGATGCTATTGATGCTGTTGATGCTATTGATGTTATGGATGTTATTGATGCTGTTGATGCTATTGATGTTATGGATGTTATTGATGTTATTGATGTTATTGATGCTATTGATGTTATTAATGCTATTGATGTTATTGATGTTATTGATGTTATTGATGTTATTGATGCTATTGATGTTATTGATGCTATTGATGTTATTGATGCTATTGATGTTATTGATGCTATTGATGTTATTGATGCTATTGATGTTATTAATGCTATTGATGTTATTGATGTTATTGATGTTATTGATGTTATTGATGTTATTGATGTTATTGATGTTATTAATGTTATTGATGTTATTGATGTTATTGATGTTATTGATGTTATTGATGCTATTGATGTTATTGATGCTATTGATGTTATTGATGTTATTGATGCTATTGATGTTATTGATGTTATTGATGTTATTGATGTTATTAATGTTATTGATGTTATTGATGTTATTGATGTTATTGATGCTATTGATGCTGTTGATGCTATTGATGTTATGGATGTTATTGATGCTGTTGATGCTATTGATGTTATGGATGTTATTGATGTTATTGATGTTATTGATGCTATTGATGTTATTAATGCTATTGATGTTATTGATGTTATTGATGTTATTGATGTTATTGATGCTATTGATGTTATTGATGCTATTGATGTTATTGATGCTATTGATGTTATTGATGTTATTGATGCTATTGATGTTATTGATGTTATTGATGCTATTGATGTTATTGATGTTATTGATGTTATTGATGTTATTAATGTTATTGATGTTATTGATGTTATTGATGTTATTGATGTTATTGATGTTATTAATGCTATTGATGTTATTCATGCTATTGATGTTATTGATGTTATTGATGCTATTGATGCTATTGATGCTATTGATGTTATTGATGCCATTGATGTTATTGATGCTATTGATGTTATTGATGCTATTAATGTTATTGATGCTATTGATGTTATTGATGCTATTGATGTTATTAATGCTATTGATGTTATTGATGTTATTGATGTTATTGATGTTATTGATGTTATTGATGTTATTGATGTTATTAATGTTATTGATGTTATTGATGTTATTGATGTTATTGATGCTATTGATGCTATTGATGTTATTGATGTTATTGATGCTATTGATGTTATTGATGTTATTGATGTTATTGATATTATTGATGTTATTGATGTTATTGATGTTATTGATGTTATTAATGCTATTGATGTTATTGATGCTATTGATGTTATTGATGTTATTGATGCTATTGATGCTATTGATGTTATTGATGTTATTGATGCTATTGATGCTATTGATGCTATTGATGTTATTGATGTTATTGATGCTATTGATGTTATTGATGTTTTTGATGTTATTGATGTTATTGATGCTATTGATGTTATTGATGTTATTGATGTTATTGATGCTATTGATGCTATTGATGCTATTGATGCTATTGATGTTATTGATGCTATTGATGCTATTGATGTTATTGATGTTATTGATGCTATTGATGCTATTGATGCTATTGATGTTATTGATGTTATTGATGTTATTGGTGCTATTGATGTTATTAATGTTATTGATGTTATTGATGCTATTGATGCTATTGATGCTATTGACGCTATTGATGTTATTGATGTTATTGATGCTATTGATGCTATTGATGTTATTGATGCTATTGATGCTATTGATGCTATTGATGTTATTGATGTTATTGATGCTATTGATGCTATTGATGCTATTGATGCTATTGATGCTATTGATGTTATTGATGCTATTGATGCTATTGATGCTATTGATGCTATTGATGTTATTGATGCTATTGATGTTATTGATGCTATTGATGTTATTGATGCTATTGATGCTATTAATGTTATTGATGTTATTGATGCTATTGATGTTATTGATGCTATTGATGTTATTGATGCTATTGATGTTATTGATGCTATTGATGTTATTGATGCTATTGATGGTATTGATGCTATTGATGGTATTGATGTTATTGATGCTATTGATGCTATTGATGCTATTAATGTTATTGATGTTATTGATGCTATTGATGTTATTGATGTTATTGATGTTATTGATGTTATTGATGTTATTAATGTTATTGATGTTATTGATGTTATTGATGTTATTGATGCCATTGATGCTGTTGATGCTATTGATGTTATGGATGTTATTGATGTTATTGATGTTATTGATGCTATTGATGTTATTAATGCTATTGATGTTATTGATGTTATTGATGCTATTGATGCTATTGATGTTATTGATGCTATTGATGCTATTGATGTTATTGATGTTATTGATGCTATTGATGCTATTGATGCTATTGATGTTATTGATGTTATTGATGTTATTGATGTTATTGATGTTATTGATGTTATTGATGTTATTGATGTTAGTGATGTTATTGATGTTATTGATGTCATTGACGTTATTGATGCTATTGATGTTATTGATGCTATTGATGCTATTGATGTTATTGATGTTATTGATGTTATTGATGTTATTGATGCTATTGATGTTATTGATGTTATTGATGCTATTGATGTTATTGATGTTATTGATGTTATTGATGTTATTGATGCTATTGATGCTATTGATGTTATTGATGCCATTGATGCTGTTGATGCTATTGATGTTATGGATGTTATTGATGTTATTGATGTTATTGATGCTATTGATGTTATTGATGTTATTGATGCTATTGATGTTATTGATGTTATTTATGTTAATGATTTTATTGATGCTATTGATGTTATTGATGCTATTGATGTTATTGATGCTATTGATGTTATTGATGTTATTGATGCTATTGATGTTATTGATGCTATTGATGCTATTGATACTATTGATGTTATTGATGCTATTGATGCTATTGATGTTATTGATGTTATTGATGCATTGATGCTATTGATGCTATTGATGTTATTGATGCTATTGATGTTATTGATGTTATTGATGTTATTGATGCTATTGATGTTATTGATGTTATTGATGTTTTTGATGTTATTGATGCTATTGATGCTATTGATGTTATTGATGCTATTGATGTTATTGATGTTATTGATGTTATTGATGCTATTGATGTTATTGATGTTATTGATGCTATTGATGTTATTGATGTTATTTATGTTAATGATGTTATTGATGCTATTAATGTTATTGATGCTATTGATGTTATTGATGCTATTGATGTTATTGATGTTATTGATGCTATTGATGTTATTGATGTTATTAATGTTATTGATGTTATTGATGTTATTGATGTTATTGATGTTATTGATGTTATTAATGTTATTGATGTTATTGATGTTATTGATGTTATTGATGCTATTGATGCTGTTGATGCTATTGATGTTATGGATGTTATTGATGCTGTTGATGCTATTGATGTTATGGATGTTATTGATGTTATTGATGTTATTGATGCTATTGATGTTATTAATGCTATTGATGTTATTGATGTTATTGATGTTATTGATGTTATTGATGCTATTGATGTTATTGATGCTATTGATGTTATTGATGCTATTGATGTTATTGATGCTATTGATGTTATTGATGCTATTGATGTTATTAATGCTATTGATGTTATTGATGTTATTGATGTTATTGATGTTATTGATGTTATTGATGTTATTGATGTTATTAATGTTATTGATGTTATTGATGTTATTGATGTTATTGATGTTATTGATGCTATTGATGTTATTGATGTTATTGATGCTATTGATGTTATTGATGTTATTGATGTTATTGATGTTATTAATGTTATTGATGTTATTGATGTTATTGATGTTATTGATGTTATTAATGCTATTGATGTTATTGATGCTATTGATGTTATTGATGTTATTGATGCTATTGATGCTATTGATGTTATTGATGTTATTGATACTATTGATGCTATTGATGCTATTGAAGTTATTGATGTTATTGATGCTATTGATGTTATTGATGTTTTTGATGTTATTGATGTTATTGATGCTATTGATGTTATTGATGTTATTGATGCTATTGATGTTATTGATGTTATTGATGTTATTGATGCTATTGATGCTATTGATGTTATTGATGCCATTGATGCTGTTGATGCTATTGATGTTATGGATGTTATTGATGTTATTGATGTTATTGATGCTATTGATGTTATTGATGTTATTGATGCTATTGATGTTATTGATGTTATTTATGTTAATGATTTTATTGATGCTATTGATGTTATTGATGCTATTGATGTTATTGATGCTATTGATGTTATTGATGTTATTGATGCTATTGATGTTATTGATGCTATTGATGCTATTGATACTATTGATGTTATTGATGCTATTGATGCTATTGATGTTATTGATGTTATTGATGCATTGATGCTATTGATGCTATTGATGTTATTGATGCTATTGATGTTATTGATGTTATTGATGTTATTGATGCTATTGATGTTATTGATGTTTTTGATGTTATTGATGCTATTGATGCTATTGATGTTATTGATGCTATTGATGTTATTGATGTTATTGATGTTATTGATGCTATTGATGTTATTGATGTTATTGATGCTATTGATGTTATTGATGTTATTTATGTTAATGATGTTATTGATGCTATTGATGTTATTGATGCTATTGATGTTATTGATGCTATTGATATTATTGATGTTATTGATGCCATTGATGTTATTGATGTTATTAATGTTATTGATGTTATTGATGTTATTGATGTTATTGATGTTATTGATGTTATTAATGTTATTGATGTTATTGATGTTATTGATGTTATTGATGCTATTGATGCTGTTGATGCTATTGATGTTATGGATGTTATTGATGCTGTTGATGCTATTGATGTTATGGATGTTATTGATGTTATTGATGTTATTGATGCTATTGATGTTATTAATGCTATTGATGTTATTGATGTTATTGATGTTATTGATGTTATTGATGCTATTGATGTTATTGATGCTATTGATGTTATTGATGCTATTGATGTTATTGATGCTATTGATGTTATTGATGCTATTGATGTTATTAATGCTATTGATGTTATTGATGTTATTGATGTTATTGATGTTATTGATGTTATTGATGTTATTAATGTTATTGATGTTATTGATGTTATTGATGTTATTGATGTTATTGATGCTATTGATGTTATTGATGTTATTGATGCTATTGATGTTATTGATGTTATTGATGTTATTGATGTTATTAATGTTATTGATGTTATTGATGTTATTGATGTTATTGATGTTATTGATGTTATTAATGCTATTGATGTTATTGATGCTATTGATGTTATTGATGTTATTGATGCTATTGATGCTATTGATGTTATTGATGTTATTGATGCTATTGATGCTATTGATGCTATTGATGTTATTGATGTTATTGATGCTATTGATGTTATTGATGTTTTTGATGTTATTGATGTTATTGATGCTATTGATGTTATTGATGTTATTGATGTTATTGATGCTATTGATGCTATTGATGCTATTGATGCTATTGATGTTATTGATGCTATTGATGCTATTGATGTTATTGATGTTATTGATGCTATTGATGCTATTGATGTTATTGATGTTATTGATGTTATTGATGTTATTGGTGCTATTGATGTTATTAATGTTATTGATGTTATTGATGCTATTAATGCTATTGATGCTATTGACGCTATTGATGTTATTGATGTTATTGATGCTATTGATGCTATTGATGTTATTGATGCTATTGATGCTATTGATGCTATTGATGTTATTGATGTTATTGATGCTATTGATGCTATTGATGCTATTGATGCTATTGATGCTATTGATGTTATTGATGCTATTGATGCTATTGATGTTATTGATGCTATTGATGCTATTGATGTTATTGATGCTATTGATGTTATTGATGCTATTGATGTTATTGATGCTATTGATGTTATTGATGTTATTGATGCTATTGATGTTATTGATGCTATTGATGCTATTGATACTATTGATGTTATTGATGCTATTGATGCTATTGATGTTATTGATGTTATTGATGCATTGATGCTATTGATGCTATTGATGTTATTGATGCTATTGATGTTATTGATGTTATTGATGTTATTGATGCTATTGATGTTATTGATGTTTTTGATGTTATTGATGCTATTGATGTTATTGATGCTATTGATGTTATTGATGTTATTGATGTTATTGATGCTATTGATGCTATTGATGTTATTGATGCCATTGATGCTGTTGATGCTATTGATGTTATGGATGTTATTGATGTTATTGATGTTATTGATGTTATTGATGCTATTGATGTTATTGATGTTATTGATGCTATTGATGTTATTGATGTTATTTATGTTAATGATTTTATTGATGCTATTGATGTTATTGATGCTATTGATGTTATTGATGCTATTGATGTTATTGATGTTATTGATGCTATTGATGTTATTGATGCTATTGATGCTATTGATACTATTGATGTTATTGATGCTATTGATGCTATTGATGTTATTGATGTTATTGATGCATTGATGCTATTGATGCTATTGATGTTATTGATGCTATTGATGTTATTGATGTTATTGATGTTATTGATGCTATTGATGTTATTGATGTTTTTGATGTTATTGATGCTATTGATGCTATTGATGTTATTGATGCTATTGATGTTATTGATGTTATTGATGTTATTGATGCTATTGATGTTATTGATGTTATTGATGCTATTGATGTTATTGATGTTATTTATGTTAATGATGTTATTGATGCTATTGATGTTATTGATGCTATTGATGTTATTGATGCTATTGATGTTATTGATGTTATTGATGCTATTGATGTTATTGATGTTATTAATGTTATTGATGTTATTGATGTTATTGATGTTATTGATGTTATTGATGTTATTAATGTTATTGATGTTATTGATGTTATTGATGTTATTGATGCTATTGATGCTGTTGATGCTATTGATGTTATGGATGTTATTGATGCTGTTGATGCTATTGATGTTATGGATGTTATTGATGTTATTGATGTTATTGATGCTATTGATGTTATTAATGCTATTGATGTTATTGATGTTATTGATGTTATTGATGTTATTGATGCTATTGATGTTATTGATGCTATTGATGTTATTGATGCTATTGATGTTATTGATGCTATTGATGTTATTGATGCTATTGATGTTATTAATGCTATTGATGTTATTGATGTTATTGATGTTATTGATGTTATTGATGTTATTGATGTTATTGATGTTATTAATGTTATTGATGTTATTGATGTTATTGATGTTATTGATGTTATTGATGTTATTGATGCTATTGATGTTATTGATGTTATTGATGCTATTGATGTTATTGATGTTATTGATGTTATTGATGTTATTAATGTTATTGATGTTATTGATGCTATTGATGTTATTGATGCTATTGATGTTATTGATGTTATTGATGCTATTGATGCTATTGATGTTATTGATGTTATTGATGCTATTGATGCTATTGATGCTATTGATGTTATTGATGTTATTGATGCTATTGATGTTATTGATGTTTTTGATGTTTTTGATGTTATTGATGTTATTGATGCTATTGATGTTATTGATGTTATTGATGTTATTGATGCTATTGATGCTATTGATGCTATTGATGCTATTGATGTTATTGATGCTATTGATGCTATTGATGTTATTGATGTTATTGATGCTATTGATGCTATTGATGCTATTGATGTTATTGATGTTATTGATGTTATTGGTGCTATTGATGTTATTAATGTTATTGATGTTATTGATGCTATTGATGCTATTGATGCTATTGACGCTATTGATGTTATTGATGTTATTGATGCTATTGATGCTATTGATGTTATTGATGCTATTGATGCTATTGATGCTATTGATGTTATTGATGTTATTGATGCTATTGATGCTATTGATGCTATTGATGCTATTGATGCTATTGATGTTATTGATGCTATTGATGCTATTGATGTTATTGATGCTATTGATGCTATTGATGTTATTGATGCTATTGATGTTATTGATGCTATTGATGTTATTGATGCTATTGATGTTATTGATGCTATTGATGTTATTGATGCTATTGATGTTATTGATGCTATTGATGTTATTAATGCTATTGATGTTATTGATGTTATTGATGTTATTGATGTTATTGATGTTATTGATGTTATTGATGTTATTGATGTTATTAATGTTATTGATGTTATTGATGTTATTGATGTTATTGATGTTATTGATGCTATTGATGTTATTGATGTTATTGATGCTATTGATGTTATTGATGTCATTGATGTTATTGATGTTATTAATGTTATTGATGTTATTGATGTTATTGATGTTATTGATGTTATTGATGTTATTAATGCTATTGATGTTATTGATGCTATTGATGTTATTGATGTTATTGATGCTATTGATGCTATTGATGTTATTGATGTTATTGATGCTATTGATGCTATTGATGCTATTGATGTTATTGATGTTATTGATGCTATTGATGTTATTGATGTTTTTGATGTTATTGATGTTATTGATGCTATTGATGTTATTGATGTTATTGATGTTATTGATGCTATTGATGCTATTGATGCTATTGATGCTATTGATGTTATTGATGCTATTGATGCTATTGATGTTATTGATGTTATTGATGCTATTGATGCTATTGATGCTATTGATGTTATTGATGTTATTGATGTTATTGGTGCTATTGATGTTATTAATGTTATTGATGTTATTGATGCTATTGATGCTATTGATGCTATTGACGCTATTGATGTTATTGATGTTATTGATGCTATTGATGCTATTGATGTTATTGATGCTATTGATGCTATTGATGCTATTGATGTTATTGATGTTATTGATGCTATTGATGCTATTGATGCTATTGATGCTATTGATGCTATTGATGTTATTGATGCTATTGATGCTATTGATGTTATTGATGTTATTGATGTTATTGATGTTATTGATGTTATTAATGTTATTGATGTTATTGATGTTATTGATGTTATTGATGCTATTGATGCTGTTCATGCTATTGATGTTATGGATGTTATTGATGCTGTTGATGCTATTGATGTTATGGATGTTATTGATGTTATTGATGTTATTGATGCTATTGATGTTATTAATGCTATTGATGTTATTGATGTTATTGATGTTATTGATGTTATTGATGCTATTGATGTTATTGATGCTATTGATGTTATTGATGCTATTGATGTTATTGATGCTATTGATGTTATTGATGCTATTGATGTTATTAATGCTATTGATGTTATTGATGTTATTGATGTTATTGATGTTATTGATGTTATTGATGTTATTAATGTTATTGATGTTATTGATGTTATTGATGTTATTGATGTTATTGATGCTATTGATGTTATTGATGCTATTGATGTTATTGATGTTATTGATGCTATTGATGTTATTGATGTTATTGATGTTATTGATGTTATTAATGTTATTGATGTTATTGATGTTATTGATGTTATTGATGTTATTGATGTTATTAATGCTATTGATGTTATTGATGCTATTGATGTTATTGATGTTATTGATGCTATTGATGCTATTGATGCTATTGATGTTATTGATGCTATTGATGTTATTGATGCTATTGATGTTATTGATGCTATTGATGTTATTGATGCTATTGATGTTATTGATGCTATTGATGTTATTAATGCTATTGATGTTATTGATGTTATTGATGTTATTGATGTTATTGATGTTATTGATGTTATTGATGTTATTAATGTTATTGATGTTATTGATGTTATTGATGTTATTGATGTTATTGATGCTATTGATGTTATTGATGTTATTGATGCTATTGATGTTATTGATGTTATTGATGTTATTGATGTTATTAATGTTATTGATGTTATTGATGTTATTGATGTTATTGATGTTATTGATGTTATTAATGCTATTGATGTTATTGATGCTATTGATGTTATTGATGTTATTGATGCTATTGATGCTATTGATGTTATTGATGTTATTGATGCTATTGATGCTATTGATGCTATTGATGCTATTGATGCTATTGATGTTATTGATGCTATTGATGCTATTGATGTTATTGATGTTATTGATGCTATTGATGCTATTGATGCTATTGATGTTATTGATGTCATTGACGTTATTGATGCTATTGATGTTATTGATGCTATTGATGCTATTGATGTTATTGATGTTATTGATGTTATTGATGTTATTGATGCTATTGATGTTATTGATGTTATTGATGCTATTGATGTTATTGATGTTATTGATGTTATTGATGTTATTGATGCTATTGATGCTATTGATGTTATTGATGCCATTGATGCTGTTGATGCTATTGATGTTATGGATGTTATTGATGTTATTGATGTTATTGATGCTATTGATGTTATTGATGTTATTGATGCTATTGATGTTATTGATGTTATTTATGTTAATGATTTTATTGATGCTATTGATGTTATTGATGCTATTGATGTTATTGATGCTATTGATGTTATTGATGTTATTGATGCTATTGATGTTATTGATGCTATTGATGCTATTGATACCATTGATGTTATTGATGCTATTGATGCTATTGATGTTATTGATGTTATTGATGCATTGATGCTATTGATGCTATTGATGTTATTGATGCTATTGATGTTATTGATGTTATTGATGTTATTGATGCTATTGATGTTATTGATGCTTTTGATGTTATTGATGCTATTGATGCTATTGATGTTATTGATGCTATTGATGTTATTGATGTTATTGATGTTATTGATGCTATTGATGTTATTGATGTTATTGATGCTATTGATGTTATTGATGTTATTTATGTTAATGATGTTATTGATGCTATTGATGTTATTGATGCTATTGATGTTATTGATGCTATTGATGTTATTGATGTTATTGATGCTATTGATGTTATTGATGTTATTAATGTTATTGATGTTATTGATGTTATTGATGTTATTGATGTTATTGATGTTATTAATGTTATTGATGTTATTGATGTTATTGATGTTATTGATGCTATTGATGCTGTTGATGCTATTGATGTTATGGATGTTATTGATGCTGTTGATGCTATTGATGTTATGGATGTTATTGATGTTATTAATGTTATTGATGCTATTGATGTTATTAATGCTATTGATGTTATTGATGTTATTGATGTTATTGATGTTATTGATGCTATTGATGTTATTGATGCTATTGATGTTATTGATGCTATTGATGTTATTGATGCTATTGATGTTATTGATGCTATTGATGTTATTAATGCTATTGATGTTATTGATGTTATTGATGTTATTGATGTTATTGATGTTATTGATGTTATTGATGTTATTAATGTTATTGATGTTATTGATGTTATTGATGTTATTGATGTTATTGATGCTATTGATGTTATTGATGTTATTGATGCTATTGATGTTATTGATGTTATTGATGTTATTGATGTTATTAATGTTATTGATGTTATTGATGTTATTGATGTTATTGATGTTATTGATGTTATTAATGCTATTGATGTTATTGATGCTATTGATGTTATTGATGTTATTGATGCTATTGATGCTATTGATGTTATTGATGTTATTGATACTATTGATGCTATTGATGCTATTGATGTTATTGATGTTATTGATGCTATTGATGTTATTGATGTTTTTGATGTTATTGATGTTATTGATGCTATTGATGTTATTGATGTTATTGATGCTATTGATGTTATTGATGTTATTGATGTTATTGATGTTATTGATGCTATTGATGCTATTGATGTTATTGATGCCATTGATGCTGTTGATGCTATTGATGTTATGGATGTTATTGATGTTATTGATGTTATTGATGCTATTGATGTTATTGATGTTATTGATGCTATTGATGTTATTGATGTTATTTATGTTAATGATTTTATTGATGCTATTGATGTTATTGATGCTATTGATGTTATTGATGCTATTGATGTTATTGATGTTATTGATGCTATTGATGTTATTGATGCTATTGATGCTATTGATACTATTGATGTTATTGATGCTATTGATGCTATTGATGTTATTGATGTTATTGATGCATTGATGCTATTGATGCTATTGATGTTATTGATGCTATTGATGTTATTGATGTTATTGATGTTATTGATGCTATTGATGTTATTGATGTTTTTGATGTTATTGATGCTATTGATGCTATTGATGTTATTGATGCTATTGATGTTATTGATGTTATTGATGTTATTGATGCTATTGATGTTATTGATGTTATTGATGCTATTGATGTTATTGATGTTATTTATGTTAATGATGTTATTGATGCTATTGATGTTATTGATGCTATTGATGTTATTGATGCTATTGATGTTATTGATGTTATTGATGCTATTGATGTTATTGATGTTATTAATGTTATTGATGTTATTGATGTTATTGATGTTATTGATGTTATTGATGTTATTAATGTTATTGATGTTATTGATGTTATTGATGTTATTGATGCTATTGATGCTGTTGATGCTATTGATGTTATGGATGTTATTGATGCTGTTGATGCTATTGATGTTATGGATGTTATTGATGTTATTGATGTTATTGATGCTATTGATGTTATTAATGCTATTGATGTTATTGATGTTATTGATGTTATTGATGTTATTGATGCTATTGATGTTATTGATGCTATTGATGTTATTGATGCTATTGATGTTATTGATGCTATTGATGTTATTAATGCTATTGATGTTATTGATGTTATTGATGTTATTGATGTTATTGATGTTATTGATGTTATTGATGTTATTAATGTTATTGATGTTATTGATGTTATTGATGTTATTGATGCTATTGATGTTATTGATGTTATTGATGCTATTGATGTTATTGATGTTATTGATGTTATTGATGTTATTAATGTTATTGATGTTATTGATGTTATTGATGTTATTGATGTTATTGATGTTATTAATGCTATTGATGTTATTGATGCTATTGATGTTATTGATGTTATTGATGCTATTGATGCTATTGATGTTATTGATGTTATTGATGCTATTGATGCTATTGATGTTATTGATGCTATTGATGCTATTGATGCTATTGATGTTATTGATGTTATTGATGCTATTGATGCTATTGATGCTATTGATGCTATTGATGCTATTGATGTTATTGATGCTATTGATGTTATTGATGCTATTGATGCTATTGATGTTATTGATGCTATTGATGTTATTGATGCTATTGATGTTATTGATGCTATTGATGTTATTGATGTTATTGATGCTATTGATGTTATTGATGCTATTGATGCTATTGATACTATTGATGTTATTGATGCTATTGATGCTATTGATGTTATTGATGTTATTGATGCATTGATGCTATTGATGCTATTGATGTTATTGATGCTATTGATGTTATTGATGTTATTGATGTTATTGATGCTATTGATGTTATTGATGTTTTTGATGTTATTTATGCTATTGATGCTATTGATGTTATTGATGCTATTGATGTTATTGATGTTATTGATGTTATTGATGCTATTGATGCTATTGATGTTATTGATGCCATTGATGCTGTTGATGCTATTGATTTTATGGATGTTATTGATGTTGTTGATGTTATTGATGCTATTGATGTTATTGATGTTATTGATGCTATTGATGTTATTGATGTTATTTATGTTAATGATTTTATTGATGCTATTGATGTTATTGATGCTATTGATGTTATTGATGCTATTGATGTTATTGATGTTATTGATGCTATTGATGTTATTGATGCTATTGATGCTATTGATACTATTGATGTTATTGATGCTATTGATGCTATTGATGTTATTGATGTTATTGATGCATTGATGCTGTTGATGCTATTGATTTTATGGATGTTATTGATGTTATTGATGTTATTGATGCTATTGATGTTATTGATGTTATTGATGCTATTGATGTTATTGATGTTATTTATGTTAATGATTTTATTGATGCTATTGATGTTATTGATGCTATTGATGTTATTGATGCTATTGATGTTATTGATGTTATTGATGCTATTGATGTTATTGATGCTATTGATGCTATTGATACTATTGATGTTATTGATGCTATTGATGTTATTGATGCTATTGATGTTATTGATGTTATTGATGCTATTGATGTTATTGATGCTATTGATGCTATTGATACTATTGATGTTATTGATGCTATTGATGCTATTGATGTTATTAATGTTATTGATGCATTGATGCTATTGATGCTATTGATGTTATTGATGCTATTGATGTTATTGATGTTATTGATGTTATTGATGCTATTGATGTTATTGATGTTTTTGATGTTATTGATGCTATTGATGCTATTGATGTTATTGATGCTATTGATGTTATTGATGTTTTTGATGTTATTGATGCTTTTGATGCTATTGATGTTATTGATACTATTGATGCTATTGATGCTATTGATGTTATTGATGTTATTGATGTTATTGATGCTATTGATGTTATTGATGTTATTGATGTTTTTGATGTTATTGATGTTATTGATGCTATTGATGTTATTGATGTTATTGATGCTATTGATGTTATTGATGTTATTGATGTTATTGATGTTATTGATGCTATTGATGCTATTGATGTTATTGATGCCATTGATGCTGTTGATGCTATTGATGTTATGGATGTTATTGATGTTATTGATGTTATTGATGCTATTGATGTTATTGATGTTATTGATGCTATTGATGTTATTGATGTTATTTATGTTAATGATTTTATTGATGCTATTGATGTTATTGATGCTATTGATGTTATTGATGCTATTGATGTTATTGATGTTATTGATGCTATTGATGTTATTGATGCTATTGATGCTATTGATACTATTGATGTTATTGATGCTATTGATGCTATTGATGTTATTGATGTTATTGATGTTATTGATGCAATTGATGTTATTGATGCTATTGATGTTATTGATGCTATTGATGTTATTGATGCTATTGATGTTATTGATGCTATTGATGTTATTAATGCTATTGATGTTATTGATGTTATTGATGTTATTGATGTTATTAATGTTATTGATGTTATTGATGTTATTGATGTTATTGATGTTATTGATGCTATTGATGTTATTGATGTTATTGATGCTATTGATGTTATTGATGTTATTGATGTTATTGATGTTATTAATGTTATTGATGTTATTGATGTTATTGATGTTATTGATGTTATTGATGTTATTAATGCTATTGATGTTATTGATGCTATTGATGTTATTGATGTTATTGATGCTATTGATGCTATTGATGTTATTGATGTTATTGATGCTATTGATGCTATTGATGCTATTGATGTTATTGATGTTATTGATGCTATTGATGTTATTGATGTTTTTGATGTTATTGATGTTATTGATGCTATTGATGTTATTGATGTTATTGATGTTATTGATGCTATTGATGCTATTGATGCTATTGATGCTATTGATGTTATTGATGCTATTGATGCTATTGATGTTATTGATGTTATTGATGCTATTGATGCTATTGATGCTATTGATGTTATTAATGTTATTGATGTTATTGGTGCTATTGATGTTATTAATGTTATTGATGTTATTGATGCTATTGATGCTATTGATGCTATTGACGCTATTGATGTTATTGATGTTATTGATGCTATTGATGCTATTGATGTTATTGATGCTATTGATGCTATTGATGCTATTGATGTTATTGATGTTATTGATGCTATTGATGCTATTGATGCTATTGATGCTATTGATGCTATTGATGTTATTGATGCTATTGATGCTATTGATGTTATTGATGTTATTGATGTTATTGATGTTATTGATGTTATTAATGTTATTGATGTTATTGATGTTATTGATGTTATTGATGCTATTGATGCTGTTGATGCTATTGATGTTATGGATGTTATTGATGCTGTTGATGCTATTGATGTTATGGATGTTATTGATGTTATTGATGTTATTGATGCTATTGATGTTATTAATGCTATTGATGTTATTGATGTTATTGATGTTATTGATGTTATTGATGCTATTGATGTTATTGATGCTATTGATGTTATTGATGCTATTGATGTTATTGATGCTATTGATGTTATTGATGCTATTGATGTTATTAATGCTATTGATGTTATTGATGTTATTGATGTTATTGATGTTATTGATGTTATTGATGTTATTGATGTTATTAATGTTATTGATGTTATTGATGTTATTGATGTTATTGATGTTATTGATGCTATTGATGTTATTGATGCTATTGATGTTATTGATGTTATTGATGCTATTGATGTTATTGATGTTATTGATGTTATTGATGTTATTAATGTTATTGATGTTATTGATGTTATTGATGTTATTGATGCTATTGATGCTGTTGATGCTATTGATGTTATGGATGTTATTGATGCTGTTGATGCTATTGATGTTATGGATGTTATTGATGTTATTGATGTTATTGATGCTATTGATGTTATTAATGCTATTGATGTTATTGATGTTATTGATATTATTGATGTTATTGATGCTATTGATGTTATTGATGCTATTGATGTTATTGATGCTATTGATGTTATTGATGCTATTGATGTTATTGATGTTATTGATGCTATTGATGTTATTGATGTTATTGATGTTATTGATGTTATTAATGTTATTGATGTTATTGATGTTATTGATGTTATTGATGTTATTGATGTTATTAATGCTATTGATGTTATTGATGCTATTAATGTTATTGATGTTATTGATGCTATTGATGCTATTGATGTTATTGATGCTATTGATGTTATTGATGCTATTGATGTTATTGATGCTATTGATGTTATTGATGCTATTGATGTTATTGATGCTATTGATGTTATTAATGCTATTGATGTTATTGATGTTATTGATGTTATTGATGTTATTGATGTTATTGATGTTATTGATGTTATTAATGTTATTGATGTTATTGATGTTATTGATGTTATTGATGTTATTGATGCTATTGATGTTATTGATGTTATTGATGCTATTGATGTTATTGATGTTATTGATGTTATTGATGTTATTAATGTTATTGATGTTATTGATGTTATTGATGTTATTGATGTTATTGATGTTATTGATGTTATTAATGCTATTGATGTTATTGATGCTATTGATGTTATTGATGTTATTGATGCTATTGATGCTATTGATGTTATTGATGTTATTGATGCTATTGATGCTATTGATGCTATTGATGTTATTGATGTTATTGATGCTATTGATGTTATTGATGTTTTTGATGTTATTGATGTTATTGATGCTATTGATGTTATTGATGTTATTGATGTTATTGATGCTATTGATGCTATTGATGCTATTGATGCTATTGATGTTATTGATGCTATTGATGCTATTGATGTTATTGATGTTATTGATGCTATTGATGCTATTGATGCTATTGATGTTATTGATGTCATTGACGTTATTGATGCTATTGATGTTATTGATGCTATTGATGCTATTGATGTTATTGATGTTATTGATGTTATTGATGTTATTGATGCTATTGATGTTATTGATGTTATTGATGCTATTGATGTTATTGATGTTATTGATGTTATTGATGTTATTGATGCTATTGATGCTATTGATGTTATTGATGCCATTGATGCTGTTGATGCTATTGATGTTATGGATGTTATTGATGTTATTGATGTTATTGATGCTATTGATGTTATTGATGTTATTGATGCTATTGATGTTATTGATGTTATTTATGTTAATGATTTTATTGATGCTATTGATGTTATTGATGCTATTGATGTTATTGATGCTATTGATGTTATTGATGTTATTGATGCTATTGATGTTATTGATGCTATTGATGCTATTGATACTATTGATGTTATTGATGCTATTGATGCTATTGATGTTATTGATGTTATTGATGCATTGATGCTATTGGTGCTATTGATGTTATTGATGCTATTGATGTTATTGATGTTATTGATGTTATTGATGCTATTGATGTTATTGATGTTTTTGATGTTATTGATGCTATTGATGCTATTGATGTTATTGATGCTATTGATGTTATTGATGTTATTGATGTTATTGATGCTATTGATGTTATTGATGTTATTGATGCTATTGATGTTATTGATGTTATTTATGTTAATGATGTTATTGATGCTATTGATGTTATTGATGCTATTGATGTTATTGATGCTATTGATGTTATTGATGTTATTGATGCTATTGATGTTATTGATGTTATTAATGTTATTGATGTTATTGATGTTATTGATGTTATTGATGTTATTGATGTTATTAATGTTATTGATGTTATTGATGTTATTGATGTTATTGATGCTATTGATGCTGTTGATGCTATTGATGTTATGGATGTTATTGATGCTGTTGATGCTATTGATGTTATGGATGTTATTGATGTTATTGATGTTATTGATGCTATTGATGTTATTAATGCTATTGATGTTATTGATGTTATTGATGTTATTGATGTTATTGATGCTATTGATGTTATTGATGCTATTGATGTTATTGATGCTATTGATGTTATTGATGCTATTGATGTTATTGATGCTATTGATGTTATTAATGCTATTGATGTTATTGATGTTATTGATGTTATTGATGTTATTGATGTTATTGATGTTATTGATGTTATTAATGTTATTGATGTTATTGATGTTATTGATGTTATTGATGTTATTGATGCTATTGATGTTATTGATGTTATTGATGCTATTGATGTTATTGATGTTATTGATGTTATTGATGTTATTAATGTTATTGATGTTATTGATGTTATTGATGTTATTGATGTTATTGATGTTATTAATGCTATTGATGTTATTGATGCTATTGATGTTATTGATGTTATTGATGCTATTGATGCTATTGATGTTATTGATGTTATTGATACTATTGATGCTATTGATGCTATTGATGTTATTGATGTTATTGATGCTATTGATGTTATTGATGTTTTTGATGTTATTGATGTTATTGATGCTATTGATGTTATTGATGTTATTGATGCTATTGATGTTATTGATGTTATTGATGTTATTGATGTTATTGATGCTATTGATGCTATTGATGTTATTGATGCCATTGATGCTGTTGATGCTATTGATGTTATGGATGTTATTGATGCTATTGATGTTATTGATGTTATTGATGCTATTGATGTTATTGATGTTATTGATGTCATTGATGTTATTGATGCTATTGATGCTATTGATGTTATTGATGCCATTGATGCTGTTGATGCTATTGATGTTATGGATGTTATTGATGTTATTGATGTTATTGATGCTATTGATGTTATTGATGTTATTGATGCTATTGATGTTATTGATGTTATTTATGTTAATGATTTTATTGATGCTATTGATGTTATTGATGCTATTGATGTTATTGATGCTATTGATGTTATTGATGTTATTGATGCTATTGATGTTATTGATGCTATTGATGCTATTGATACTATTGATGTTATTGATGCTATTGATGCTATTGATGTTATTGATGTTATTGATGCATTGATGCTATTGATGCTATTGATGTTATTGATGCTATTGATGTTATTGATGTTATTGATGTTATTGATGCTATTGATGTTATTGATGTTTTTGATGTTATTGATGCTATTGATGCTATTGATGTTATTGATGCTATTGATGTTATTGATGTTATTGATGTTATTGATGCTATTGATGTTATTGATGTTATTGATGCTATTGATGTTATTGATGTTATTTATGTTAATGATGTTATTGATGCTATTGATGTTATTGATGCTATTGATGTTATTGATGCTATTGATGTTATTGATGTTATTGATGCTATTGATGTTATTGATGTTATTAATGTTATTGATGTTATTGATGTTATTGATGTTATTGATGTTATTGATGTTATTAATGTTATTGATGTTATTGATGTTATTGATGTTATTGATGCTATTGATGCTGTTGATGCTATTGATGTTATGGATGTTATTGATGCTGTTGATGCTATTGATGTTATGGATGTTATTGATGTTATTGATGTTATTGATGCTATTGATGTTATTAATGCTATTGATGTTATTGATGTTATTGATGTTATTGATGTTATTGATGCTATTGATGTTATTGATGCTATTGATGTTATTGATGCTATTGATGTTATTGATGCTATTGATGTTATTGATGCTATTGATGTTATTAATGCTATTGATGTTATTGATGTTATTGATGTTATTGATGTTATTGATGTTATTGATGTTATTGATGTTATTAATGTCATTGATGTTATTGATGTTATTGATGTTATTGATGTTATTGATGCTATTGATGTTATTGATGTTATTGATGCTATTGATGTTATTGATGTTATTGATGTTATTGATGTTATTAATGTTATTGATGTTATTGATGTTATTGATGTTATTGATGTTATTGATGTTATTAATGCTATTGATGTTATTGATGCTATTGATGTTATTGATGTTATTGATGCTATTGATGCTATTGATGTTATTGATGTTATTGATACTATTGATGCTATTGATGCTATTGATGTTATTGATGTTATTGATGCTATTGATGTTATTGATGTTTTTGATGTTATTGATGTTATTGATGCTATTGATGTTATTGATGTTATTGATGCTATTGATGTTATTGATGTTATTGATGTTATTGATGTTATTGATGCTATTGATGCTATTGATGTTATTGATGCCATTGATGCTGTTGATGCTATTGATGTTATGGATGTTATTGATGTTATTGATGTTATTGATGCTATTGATGTTATTGATGTTATTGATGCTATTGATGTTATTGATGTTATTTATGTTAATGATTTTATTGATGCTATTGATGTTATTGATGCTATTGATGTTATTGATGCTATTGATGTTATTGATGTTATTGATGCTATTGATGTTATTGATGCTATTGATGCTATTGATACTATTGATGTTATTGATGCTATTGATGCTATTGATGTTATTGATGTTATTGATGCATTGATGCTATTGATGCTATTGATGTTATTGATGCTATTGATGTTATTGATGTTATTGATGTTATTGATGCTATTGATGTTATTGATGTTTTTGATGTTATTGATGCTATTGATGCTATTGATGTTATTGATGCTATTGATGTTATTGATGTTATTGATGTTATTGATGCTATTGATGTTATTGATGTTATTGATGCTATTGATGTTATTGATGTTATTTATGTTAATGATGTTATTGATGCTATTGATGTTATTGATGCTATTGATGTTATTGATGCTATTGATGTTATTGATGTTATTGATGCTATTGATGTTATTGATGTTATTAATGTTATTGATGTTATTGATGTTATTGATGTTATTGATGTTATTGATGTTATTAATGTTATTGATGTTATTCATGTTATTGATGTTATTGATGCTATTGATGCTGTTGATGCTATTGATGTTATGGATGTTATTGATGCTGTTGATGCTATTGATGTTATGGATGTTATTGATGTTATTGATGTTATTGATGCTATTGATGTTATTAATGCTATTGATGTTATTGATGTTATTGATGTTATTGATGTTATTGATGCTATTGATGTTATTGATGCTATTGATGTTATTGATGCTATTGATGTTATTGATGCTATTGATGTTATTGATGCTATTGATGTTATTAATGCTATTGATGTTATTGATGTTATTGATGTTATTGATGTTATTGATGTTATTGATGTTATTGATGTTATTAATGTTATTGATGTTATTGATGTTATTGATGTTATTGATGTTATTGATGCTATTGATGTTATTGATGTTATTGATGCTATTGATGTTATTGATGTTATTGATGTTATTGATGTTATTAATGTTATTGATGTTATTGATGTTATTGATGTTATTGATGTTATTGATGTTATTAATGCTATTGATGTTATTGATGCTATTGATGTTATTGATGTTATTGATGCTATTGATGCTATTGATGTTATTGATGTTATTGATGCTATTGATGCTATTGATGCTATTGATGTTATTGATGTTATTGATGCTATTAATGTTATTGATGTTTTTGATGTTATTGATGTTATTGATGCTATTGATGTTATTGATGTTATTGATGTTATTGATGCTATTGATGCTATTGATGCTATTGATGCTATTGATGTTATTGATGCTATTGATGCTATTGATGTTATTGATGTTATTGATGCTATTGATGCTATTGATGCTATTGATGTTATTGATGTTATTGATGTTATTGGTGCTATTGATGTTATTAATGTTATTGATGTTATTGATGCTATTGATGCTATTGATGCTATTGACGCTATTGATGTTATTGATGTTATTGATGCTATTGATGCTATTGATGTTATTGATGCTATTGATGCTATTGATGCTATTGATGTTATTGATGTTATTGATGCTATTGATGCTATTGATGCTATTGATGCTATTGATGCTATTGATGTTATTGATGCTATTGATGTTATTGATGCTATTGATGCTATTGATGTTATTGATGCTATTGATGTTATTGATGCTATTGATGTTATTGATGCTATTGATGTTATTGATGTTATTGATGCTATTGATGCTATTGATGTTATTGATGCTATTGATGCTATTGATGTTATTGATGTTATTGATGCTATTGATGCTATTGATGCTATTGATGTTATTGATGTTATTGATGTTATTGATGCTATTGATGCTATTGATACTATTGATGTTATTGATGCTATTGATGCTATTGATGTTATTGATGTTATTGATGCATTGATGCTATTGATGCTATTGATGTTATTGATGCTATTGATGTTATTGATGTTATTGATGTTATTGATGCTATTGATGTTATTGATGTTTTTGATGTTATTGATGCTATTGATGCTATTGATGTTATTGATGCTATTGATGTTATTGATGTTATTGATGTTATTGATGCTATTGATGCTATTGATGTTATTGATGCCATTGATGCTGTTAATGCTATTGATTTTATGGATGTTATTGATGTTATTGATGTTATTGATGCTATTGATGTTATTGATGTTATTGATGCTATTGATGTTATTGATGTTATTTATGTTAATGATTTTATTGATGCTATTGATGTTATTGATGCTATTGATGTTATTGATGCTATTGATGTTATTGATGTTATTGATGCTATTGATGTTATTGATGCTATTGATGCTATTGATACTATTGATGTTATTGATGCTATTGATGCTATTGATGTTATTGATGTTATTGATGCATTGATGCTGTTGATGCTATTGATTTTATGGATGTTATTGATGTTATTGATGTTATTGATGCTATTGATGTTATTGATGTTATTTATGTTAATGATTTTATTGATGCTATTGATGTTATTGATGCTATTGATGTTATTGATGCTATTGATGTTATTGATGTTATTGATGCTATTGATGTTATTGATGCTATTGATGCTATTGATACTATTGATGTTATTGATGCTATTGATGCTATTGATGTTATTGATGTTATTGATGCATTGATGCTATTGATGCTATTGATGTTATTGATGCTATTGATGTTATTGATGTTATTGATGTTATTGATGCTATTGATGTTATTGATGTTTTTGATGTTATTGATGCTATTGATGCTATTGATGTTATTGATGCTATTGATGTTATTAATGTTTTTGATGTTATTGATGCTATTGATGCTATTGATGTTATTGATACTATTGATGCTATTGATGCTATTGATGTTATTGATGTTATTGATGCTATTGATGTTATTGATGTTTTTGATGTTATTGATGTTATTGATGCTATTGATGTTATTGATGTTATTGATGCTATTGATGTTATTGATGTTATTGATGTTATTGATGTTATTGATGCTATTGATGCTATTGATGTTATTGATGCCATTGATGCTGTTGATGCTATTGATGTTATGGATGTTATTGATGTTATTGATGTTATTGATGTTATTGATGCTATTGATGTTATTGATGTTATTGATGCTATTGATGTTATTGATGTTATTTATGTTAATGATTTTATTGATGCTATTGATGTTATTGATGCTATTGATGTTATTGATGTTATTGATGCTATTGATGTTATTGATGCTATTGATGCTATTGATACTATTGATGTTATTGATGCTATTGATGCTATTGATGTTATTGATGTTATTGATGCATTGATGCTATTGATGCTATTGATGTTATTGATGCTATTGATGTTATTGATGTTATTGATGTTATTGATGCTATTGATGTTATTGATGTTTTTGATGTTATTGATGCTATTGATGCTATTGATGTTATTGATGCTATTGATGTTATTGATGTTATTGATGTTATTGATGCTATTGATGTTATTGATGTTATTGATGCTATTGATGTTATTGATGTTATTTATGTTAATGATGTTATTGATGCTATTGATGTTATTGATGCTATTGATGTTATTGATGCTATTGATGTTATTGATGTTATTGATGCTATTGATGTTATTGATGTTATTAATGTTATTGATGTTATTGATGTTATTGATGTTATTGATGTTATTGATGTTATTAATGTTATTGATGTTATTGATGTTATTGATGTTATTGATGCTATTGATGCTGTTGATGCTATTGATGTTATGGATGTTATTGATGCTGTTGATGCTATTGATGTTATGGATGTTATTGATGTTATTGATGTTATTGATGCTATTGATGTTATTAATGCTATTGATGTTATTGATGTTATTGATGTTATTGATGTTATTGATGCTATTGATGTTATTGATGCTATTGATGTTATTGATGCTATTGATGTTATTGATGCTATTGATGTTATTGATGCTATTGATGTTATTAATGCTATTGATGTTATTGATGTTATTGATGTTATTGATGTTATTGATGTTATTGATGTTATTGATGTTATTAATGTTATTGATGTTATTGATGTTATTGATGTTATTGATGTTATTGATGCTATTGATGTTATTGATGTTATTGATGCTATTGATGTTATTGATGTTATTGATGTTATTGATGTTATTAATGTTATTGATGTTATTGATGTTATTGATGTTATTGATGTTATTGATGTTATTAATGCTATTGATGTTATTGATGCTATTGATGTTATTGATGTTATTGATGCTATTGATGCTATTGATGTTATTGATGTTATTGATGCTATTGATGCTATTGATGCTATTGATGTTATTGATGTTATTGATGCTATTGATGTTATTGATGTTTTTGATGTTATTGATGTTATTGATGCTATTGATGTTATTGATGTTATTGATGTTATTGATGCTATTGATGCTATTGATGCTATTGATGCTATTGATGTTATTGATGCTATTGATGCTATTGATGTTATTGATGTTATTGATGCTATTGATGCTATTGATGCTATTGATGTTATTGATGTTATTGATGTTATTGGTGCTATTGATGTTATTAATGTTATTGATGTTATTGATGCTATTGATGCTATTGATGCTATTGACGCTATTGATGTTATTGATGTTATTGATGCTATTAATGCTATTGATGTTATTGATGCTATTGATGCTATTGATGCTATTGATGTTATTGATGTTATTGATGCTATTGATGCTATTGATGCTATTGATGCTATTGATGCTATTGATGTTATTGATGCTATTGATACTATTGATGTTATTGATGCTATTGATGCTATTGATGTTATTGATGCTATTGATGTTATTGATGCTATTGATGTTATTGATGCTATTGATGTTATTGATGTTATTGATGCTATTGATGTTATTGATGCTATTGATGCTATTGATACTATTGATGTTATTGATGCTATTGATGCTATTGATGTTATTGATGCATTGATGCTATTGATGCTATTGATGTTATTGATGCTATTGATGTTATTGATGTTATTGATGTTATTGATGCTATTGATGTTATTGATGTTTTTGATGTTATTGATGCTATTGATGCTATTGATGTTATTGATGCTATTGATGTTATTGATGTTATTGATGTTATTGATGCTATTGATGCTATTGATGTTATTGATGCCATTGATGCTGTTGATGCTATTGATTTTATGGATGTTATTGATGTTATTGATGTTATTGATGCTATTGATGTTATTGATGTTATTGATGCTATTGATGTTATTGATGTTATTTATGTTAATGATTTTATTGATGCTATTGATGTTATTGATGCTATTGATGTTATTGATGCTATTGATGTTATTGATGTTATTGATGCTATTGATGTTATTGATGCTATTGATGCTATTGATACTATTGATGTTTTTGATGCTATTGATGCTATTGATGTTATTGATGTTATTGATGCATTGATGCTATTGATGCTATTGATGTTATTGATGCTATTGATGTTATTGATGTTATTGATGTTATTGATGCTATTGATGTTATTGATGTTTTTGATGTTATTGATGCTATTGATGCTATTGATGTTATTGATGCTATTGATGTTATTGATGTTATTGATGTTATTGATGTTATTGATGCTATTGATGTTATTGATGTTATTGATGCTATTGATGTTATTGATGTTATTTATGTTAATGATGTTATTGATGCTATTGATGTTATTGATGCTTTTGATGTTATTGATGCTATTGATGTTATTGATGTTATTGATGCTATTGATGTTATTGATGTTATTAATGTTATTGATGTTATTGATGTTATTGATGTTATTGATGTTATTGATGTTATTAATGTTATTGATGTTATTGATGTTATTGATGTTATTGATGCTATTGATGCTGTTGATGCTATTGATGTTATGGATGTTATTGATGCTGTTGATGCTATTGATGTTATGGATGTTATTGATGTTATTGATGTTATTGATGCTATTGATGTTATTAATGCTATTGATGTTATTAATGTTATTGATGTTATTGATGTTATTGATGCTATTGATGTTATTGATGCTATTGATGTTATTGATGCTATTGATGTTATTGATGCTATTGATGTTATTGATGCTATTGATGTTATTAATGCTATTGATGTTATTGATGTTATTGATGTTATTGATGTTATTGATGTTATTGATGTTATTGATGTTATTAATGTTATTGATGTTATTGATGTTATTGATGTTATTGATGTTATTGATGTTATTGATGTTATTGATGCTATTGATGTTATTGATGTTATTGATGCTATTGATGTTATTGATGTTATTGATGTTATTGATGTTATTAATGTTATTGATGTTATTGATGTTATTGATGTTATTGATGTTATTGATGTTATTAATGCTATTGATGTTATTGATGCTATTGATGTTATTGATGTTATTGATGCTATTGATGCTATTGATGTTATTGATGTTATTGATGCTATTGATGCTATTGATGCTATTGATGTTATTGATGTTATTGATGCTATTGATGTTATTGATGTTTTTGATGTTATTGATGTTATTGATGCTATTGATGTTATTGATGTTATTGATGTTATTGATGCTATTGATGCTATTGATGCTATTGACGCTATTGATGTTATTGATGTTATTGATGCTATTAATGCTATTGATGTTATTGATGCTATTGATGCTATTGATGCTATTGATGTTATTGATGTTATTGATGCTATTGATGCTATTGATGCTATTGATGCTATTGATGCTATTGATGTTATTGATGCTATTGATGCTATTGATGTTATTGATGCTATTGATGCTATTGATGTTATTGATGCTATTGATGTTATTGATGCTATTGATGTTATTGATGCTATTGATGTTATTGATGTTATTGATGCTATTGATGTTATTGATGCTATTGATGCTATTGATACTATTGATGTTATTGATGCTATTGATGCTATTGATGTTATTGATGCATTGATGCTATTGATGCTATTGATGTTATTGATGCTATTGATGTTATTGATGTTATTGATGTTATTGATGCTATTGATGTTATTGATGTTTTTGATGTTATTGATGCTATTGATGCTATTGATGTTATTGATGCTATTGATGTTATTGATGTTATTGATGTTATTGATGCTATTGATGCTATTGATGTTATTGATGCCATTGATGCTGTTGATGCTATTGATTTTATGGATGTTATTGATGTTATTGATGTTATTGATGCTATTGATGTTATTGATGTTATTGATGCTATTGATGTTATTGATGTTATTTATGTTAATGATTTTATTGATGCTATTGATGTTATTGATGCTATTGATGTTATTGATGCTATTGATGTTATTGATGTTATTGATGCTATTGATGTTATTGATGCTATTGATGCTATTGATACTATTGATGTTTTTGATGCTATTGATGCTATTGATGTTATTGATGTTATTGATGCATTGATGCTATTGATGCTATTGATGTTATTGATGCTATTGATGTTATTGATGTTATTGATGTTATTGATGCTATTGATGTTATTGATGTTTTTGATGTTATTGATGCTATTGATGCTATTGATGTTATTGATGCTATTGATGTTATTGATGTTATTGATGTTATTGATGCTATTGATGTTATTGATGTTATTGATGCTATTGATGTTATTGATGTTATTTATGTTAATGATGTTATTGATGCTATTGATGTTATTGATGCTTTTGATGTTATTGATGCTATTGATGTTATTGATGTTATTGATGCTATTGATGTTATTGATGTTATTAATGTTATTGATGTTATTGATGTTATTGATGTTATTGATGTTATTGATGTTATTAATGTTATTGATGTTATTGATGTTATTGATGTTATTGATGCTATTGATGCTGTTGATGCTATTGATGTTATGGATGTTATTGATGCTGTTGATGCTATTGATGTTATGGATGTTATTGATGTTATTGATGTTATTGATGCTATTGATGTTATTAATGCTATTGATGTTATTGATGTTATTGATGTTATTGATGTTATTGATGCTATTGATGTTATTGATGCTATTGATGTTATTGATGCTATTGATGTTATTGATGCTATTGATGTTATTGATGCTATTGATGTTATTAATGCTATTGATGTTATTGATGTTATTGATGTTATTGATGTTATTGATGTTATTGATGTTATTAATGTTATTGATGTTATTGATGTTATTGATGTTATTGATGTTATTGATGTTATTGATGTTATTGATGCTATTGATGTTATTGATGTTATTGATGCTATTGATGTTATTGATGTTATTGATGTTATTGATGTTATTAATGTTATTGATGTTATTGATGTTATTGATGTTATTGATGTTATTGATGTTATTAATGCTATTGATGTTATTGATGCTATTGATGTTATTGATGTTATTGATGCTATTGATGCTATTGATGTTATTGATGTTATTGATGCTATTGATGCTATTGATGCTATTGATGCTATTGATGTTATTGATGTTATTGATGCTATTGATGTTATTGATGTTTTTGATGTTATTGATGTTATTGATGCTATTGATGTTATTGATGTTATTGATGTTATTGATGCTATTGATGCTATTGATGCTATTGATGCTATTGATGTTATTAATGCTATTGATGCTATTGATGTTATTGATGTTATTGATGCTATTGATGCTATTGATGCTATTGATGCTATTGATGTTATTGATGTTATTGATGTTATTGGTGCTATTGATGTTATTAATGTTATTGATGTTATTGATGCTATTGATGCTATTGATGCTATTGACGCTATTGATGTTATTGATGTTATTGATGCTATTGATGCTATTGATGTTATTGATGCTATTGATGCTATTGATGCTATTGATGTTATTGATGTTATTGATGCTATTGATGCTATTGATGCTATTGATGCTATTGATGCTATTGATGTTATTGATGCTATTGATGCTATTGATGTTATTGATGCTATTGATGCTATTGATGTTATTGATGCTATTGATGTTATTGATGCTATTGATGTTATTGATGCTATTGATGTTATTGATGCTATTGATGTTATTGATGCTATTGATGTTATTGATGCTATTGATGTTATTAATGCTATCGATGTTATTGATGTTATTGATGTTATTGATGTTATTGATGTTATTAATGTTATTGATGTTATTGATGTTATTGATGTTATTGATGTTATTGATGCTATTGATGTAATTGATGTTATTGATGCTATTGATGTTATTGATGTTATTGATGTTATTGATGTTATTAATGTTATTGATGTTATTGATGTTATTGATGTTATTGATGTTATTGATGTTATTAATGCTATTGATGTTATTGATGCTATTGATGTTATTGATGTTATTGATGCTATTGATGCTATTGATGTTATTGATGTTATTGATGCTATTGATGCTATTGATGCTATTGATGTTATTGATGTTATTGATGCTATTGATGTTATTGATGTTTTTGATGTTATTGATGTTATTGATGCTATTGATGTTATTGATGTTATTGATGTTATTGATGCTATTGATGCTATTGATGCTATTGATGCTATTGATGTTATTGATGCTATTGATGCTATTGATGTTATTGATGTTATTGATGCTATTGATGCTATTGATGCTATTGATGTTATTGATGTTATTGATGTTATTGGTGCTATTAATGTTATTAATGTTATTGATGTTATTGATGCTATTGATGCTATTGATGCTATTGACGCTATTGATGTTATTGATGTTATTGATGCTATTGATGCTATTGATGTTATTGATGCTATTGATGCTATTGATGCTATTGATGTTATTGATGTTATTGATGCTATTGATGCTATTGATGCTATTGATGCTATTGATGCTATTGATGTTATTGATGCTATTGATGCTATTGATGTTATTGATGTTATTGATGTTATTGATGTTATTGATGTTATTAATGTTATTGATGTTATTGATGTTATTGATGTTATTGATGCTATTGATGCTGTTGATGCTATTGATGTTATGGATGTTATTGATGCTGTTGATGCTATTGATGTTATGGATGTTATTGATGTTATTGATGTTATTGATGCTATTGATGTTATTAATGCTATTGATGTTATTGATGTTATTGATGTTATTGATGTTATTGATGCTATTGCTGTTATTGATGCTATTGATGTTATTGATGCTATTGATGTTATTGATGCTATTGATGTTATTGATGCTATTGATGTTATTAATGCTATTGATGTTATTGATGTTATTGATGTTATTGATGTTATTGATGTTATTGATGTTATTGATGTTATTAATGTTATTGATGTTATTGATGTTATTGATGTTATTGATGTTATTGATGCTATTGATGTTATTGATGCTATTGATGTTATTGATGTTATTGATGCTATTGATGTTATTGATGTTATTGATGTTATTGATGTTATTAATGTTATTGATGTTATTGATGTTATTGATGTTATTGATGCTATTGATGCTGTTGATGCTATTGATGTTATGGATGTTATTGATGCTGTTGATGCTATTGATGTTATGGATGTTATTGATGTTATTGATGTTATTGATGCTATTGATGTTATTAATGCTATTGATGTTATTGATGTTATTGATGTTATTGATGTTATTGATGCTATTGATGTTATTGATGCTATTGATGTTATTGATGCTATTGATGTTATTGATGTTATTGATGCTATTGATGTTATTGATGTTATTGATGCTATTGATGTTATTGATGTTATTGATGTTATTGATGTTATTAATGTTATTGATGTTATTGATGTTATTGATGTTATTGATGTTATTGATGTTATTAATGCTATTGATGTTATTGATGCTATTGATGTTATTGATGTTATTGATGCTATTGATGCTATTGATGCTATTGATGTTATTGATGCTATTGATGTTATTGATGCTATTGATGTTATTGATGCTATTGATGTTATTGATGCTATTGATGTTATTGATGCTATTGATGTTATTAATGCTATTGATGTTATTGATGTTATTGATGTTATTGATGTTATTGATGTTATTGATGTTATTGATGTTATTAATGTTATTGATGTTATTGATGTTATTGATGTTATTGATGTTATTGATGCTATTGATGTTATTGATGTTATTGATGCTATTGATGTTATTGATGTTATTGATGTTATTGATGTTATTAATGTTATTGATGTTATTGATGTTATTGATGTTATTGATGTTATTGATGTTATTAATGCTATTGATGTTATTGATGCTATTGATGTTATTGATGTTATTGATGCTATTGATGCTATTGATGTTATTGATGTTATTGATGTTATTGATGCTATTGATGTTATTGATGTTTTTGATGTTATTGATGTTATTGATGCTATTGATGTTATTGATGTTATTGATGTTATTGATGCTATTGATGCTATTGATGCTATTGATGCTATTGATGTTATTGATGCTATTGATGCTATTGATGTTATTGATGTTATTGATGCTATTGATGCTATTGATGCTATTGATGTTATTAATATTATTGATGTTATTGGTGCTATTGATGTTATTAATGTTATTGATGTTATTGATGCTATTGATGCTATTGATGCTATTGACGCTATTGATGTTATTGATGTTATTGATGCTATTGATGCTATTGATGTTATTGATGCTATTGATGCTATTGATGCTATTGATGTTATTGATGTTATTGATGCTATTGATGCTATTGATGCTATTGATGCTATTGATGTTATTGATGTTATTGATGCTATTGATGCTATTGATGTTATTGATGCTATTGATGTTATTGATGCTATTGATGTTATTGATGCTATTGATACTATTAATGTTATTGATGTTATTGATGCTATTGATGTTATTGATGCTATTGATGTTATTGATGCTATTGATGTTATTGATGCTATTGATGTTATTGATGCTATTGATGGTATTGATGCTATTGATGGTATTGATGTTATTGATGCTATTGATGCTATTGATGCTATTAATGTTATTGATGTTATTGATGCTATTGATGTTATTGATGTTATTGATGTTATTGATGTTATTGATGTTATTAATGTTATTGATGTTATTGATGTTATTGATGTTATTGATGCCATTGATGCTGTTGATGCTATTGATGTTATGGATGTTATTGATGTTATTGATGTTATTGATGCTATTGATGTTATTAATGCTATTGATGTTATTGATGTTATTGATGCTATTATAATAATAATAATAATAATAATAAGTCTTTATTGGGTTATAAGGTACAAAGTGGATTTTATATAGATACAATATGTTCACTATTAACAGTATGCATATATACCTAAATAATGCCAAAAGAGACGAGTGAAGTGTGTGAGTGTATGTTATCAGTGCGGCCCATTAAGACCTTTAAGGTTGAACATGGGATACACTGATAAATAACTTAAAGTACAAAAATGATCTCAATAATAATATTAGTACATATTAAACAAAACAAATGAAAGTAGAGGTTATTGTAAATGTATCTAAGTGTAACTTTGTAAGTTACAGAGTGTATATAATTTTTTCAATTTCATCGGTGCTTAATGATTTTATATATTTTTTAAAGGCAGATCTTAGGAATACTTTGGAGTTTAATTTTTTTATATAAATTTTATACATTTCAGGGAGAAAGTTGAATAATCGGGGAGCTATAAAATGAAAATACCTAGTTCCTATGGTTTTTTTTGCTGTATTTGTTTGTGTATACTCTTTAGCTTTATTTCTTGTTTCATAGTTGTGGTGAAGTGTTGATAAGTTAGAACGGTTCTTGTATAGATAAGTTATCAAACTAAAAGTATATAATTGTTTTAAGCTCATTACGTTGGATTCCTTGAATAGAAGCTCTGTGCTAAATTGTATGTTTTTATTATAAATAATTTTTAGTATTTTTTTCTGTAGTATTTCTACCTCTTCCAAATGAGAAGGCATGGTTCCTCCCCAGTTTACAATGCCGTATCTTAAGCGAGTTTCCACTAGAGCGTAATATACTGTTGTTAGGTGTGGTAAGTCCAATATTTTTCTAAGTTGTTTAAATTTATATAAAAGAAATCTTAGAAGTTTAGCAATGTCAGATAAATGTGAGGTCCATTTCAAATGGGAGTCCAGTTTTAATCCAAGATATTTTATTTCATTTATGAGAGCTATCTCGTCGTTGTTAACACTTATTTTCTTATAAACAGGTAAATAATTTTTGTAACTGGTAAATGGGACAATATATGTTTTATTATTGTTTATTGTTAACTTTTTATGTCTGAGGTGTTCAAATATTCTTGCTAAGTCATTCTCAATTTTATGTTTTAAATGTTCCCATTTATCAGATCTATATATTACTGCCATGTCGTCTGCAAAACCAATTATTTTACCAGTACTTTTGTAAGAAAATATATCGTTGATATATAAATTAAATAAGATGGGTCCCAAAACGGTTCCTTGCGGTACTCCAAATAATACGAGGTTTTCAGTGCTTAATTCCTTATCTATTTTTACCACTTGTTTTCGATTTGACAAGTAGCTTTCGAAAAATTTTTTAGGTAACCCTCGAATACCTGCATCATCCAAGACGTCTAGCAGTTGAGAATGACTAACAGTATCGAAAGCCTTTGCCAAATCAAGAAATGCTACTGCCACTGGTTCATTTTGATCAACGGAATTATATATTGACGACACTAAGCACTGAAGGGCGTCATCAGTAGAGAGCCCTTCCTGAAAACCGAATTGTTGTTCTGAAATTAAGCTATGTTTCTTTATAAAGTTAGCTAGTCTTTTTTTTACTGCTTTTTCCATTAATTTTGACATAGTTGATATTAATGATATCGGTCTATAATTGCAGACAAATTCTCTCTGGTCTTTCTTAAAAATTGGCGTAATTACTGCTGTCTTAAACTGGAAAGGACACGTCCCGGATGTAAAGATTAAGTTTATAAGATTAGCAAGTGGTTTACATAACTGATTTTCAAGTTTTATGAAAATCTCAGCTTTTAAGTTGTCAAAACCAGGAGCTTTGTTTATCTTTAATGATTTTATTAATTCTTTGATTTCTAACTCAGTCACAGGCGTCCAATAAAGAGTATGTAGATTTTTATTACGTTTTGGTGGAGGAGTATTTAATTGTGGTATATTATTTGCTAGATTTTGTCCTACCTTAGTGAAGTAATTGTTGAATTCTTCCGCAATTTCTTTCTTAGTCAAGAGCTTTTTTCCTGATTCAGAAATTATTTCCTTTATATTATGTTCTGTTTTATTTTTGGAGTTTACTATATTCCACATATTTTTTGTATTATTTCCATTTTTTTCTATTTCAGTTTGATAATATTTTCGTTTTGTAAGTCTAATGAGATTGTTTACATGGTTACGGTAATTAATATATGTTTGTTTTTTTGTCTCGTCATTTGAATTACTTTGCCATTCTTTATAAAGCTTATTTTTCTTATTTATTGCTTCTACTAGACCTGCAGTAATCCATTTTTTACGTTTTATTTTATCTTTACTAAGTTTTACAGTCTTTGTATTTTTACTGATAAATTTCTTTAAAATGTTTAGTAATTCTTGAGTTTTCTTGTTTACATCAGTGAGATTGTAGTAGTATTCCCAATCATAACTCTCTAAATTAATTTTTATTTGATTATAGTTTATGAATGTTTTGTACTTGCCAATTGTGGGGTTTTTAGTAATATCTTTTATTTGGAAACTTACTAGAGTAGCTCGATGGTCCGTAATATTATTATCGTAAACTGCAGCGATAGCTTCATTTATAGAGGTCTGTGTGTGTGCTCTAAAGAATATATGATCTATACAACTCCGAGAATTTTTTTGTACTCGTGTGTATTTATTTATCATAGATTGTAGGTTGTATTCATACAAAACATTTAAATAATTTGTAGTAGTATCGGTTTCTTGTTTAATATTTATATTTATGTCTCCAGCTAAAATGTGAAATTCAATATCAGTGTAATTAATTTCTTTCAAGTAATTATTTAAATTTATTATAAAATCAGAAGAACTACTTGATGGAGATCGATAAATAGATGTTATTAAAATGTATTTATTTTTGCTTAAGTAAATTTTGAGATTAAGAGCTTTAGAATCACCAATATTAATGATTGAGCAATTAGTATTTAAATCGATTTTAATATATACAACCACACCATCATTTTTGTTTAACCGGCTATTACTATAGAATGTCTTGTATCCATCAATATTAAAGAGACCAATATCATCGATTTGAAAGGTTTCCGTCAATATTATACAATCAAAGTTACATTTTGTTTTATCTAAAAATATTTTAAATTCATCAAGGTGTGCATTAAGACTGCATATGTTTTGGTGTATTATATTGAAGTTTTTATTATTATTGATGCTATTGATGTTATTGATGCTATTGATGCTATTGATGTTATTGATGTTATTGATGCTATTGATGCTATTGATGCTATTGATGTTATTGATGTTATTGATGTTATTGATGTTATTGATGTTATTGATGTTATTGATGTTATTGATGTTAGTGATGTTATTGATGTTATTGATGTCATTGACGTTATTGATGCTATTGATGTTATTGATGCTATTGATGCTATTGATGTTATTGATGTTATTGATGTTATTGATGTTATTGATGCTATTGATGTTATTGATGTTATTGATGCTATTGATGTTATTGATGTTATTGATGTTATTGATGTTATTGATGCTATTGATGCTATTGATGTTATTGATGCCATTGATGCTGTTGATGCTATTGATGTTATGGATGTTATTGATGTTATTGATGTTATTGATGCTATTGATGTTATTGATGTTATTGATGCTATTGATGTTATTGATGTTATTTATGTTAATGATTTTATTGATGCTATTGATGTTATTGATGCTATTGATGTTATTGATGCTATTGATGTTATTGATGTTATTGATGCTATTGATGTTATTGATGCTATTGATGCTATTGATACTATTGATGTTATTGATGCTATTGATGCTATTGATGTTATTGATGTTATTGACGCATTGATGCTATTGATGCTATTGATGTTATTGATGCTATTGATGTTATTGATGTTATTGATGTTATTGATGCTATTGATGTTATTGATGTTTTTGATGTTATTGATGCTATTGATGCTATTGATGTTATTGATGTTATTGATGTTATTGATGTTATTGATGCTATTGATGTTATTGATGCTATTGATGTTATTGATGTTATTTATGCTATTGATGTTATTGATGTTATTAATGTTATTGATGTTATTGATGTTATTGATGTTATTGATGTTATTGATGTTATTAATGTTATTGATGTTATTGATGTTATTGATGTTATTGATGCTATTGATGCTGTTGATGCTATTGATGTTATGGATGTTATTGATGCTGTTGATGCTATTGATGTTATGGATGTTATTGATGTTATTGATGTTATTGATGCTATTGATGTTATTAATGCTATTGATGTTATTGATGTTATTGATGTTATTGATGTTATTGATGCTATTGATGTTATTGATGTTATTGATGCATTGATGCTATTGATGCTATTGATGTTATTGATGCTATTGATGTTATTGATGTTATTGATGTTATTGATGCTATTGATGTTATTGATGTTTTTGATGTTATTGATGCTATTGATGCTATTGATGTTATTGATGCTATTGATGTTATTGATGTTATTGATGTTATTGATGCTATTGATGTTATTGATGTTATTGATGCTATTGATGTTATTGATGTTATTTATGTTAATGATGTTATTGATGCTATTGATGTTATTGATGCTATTGATGTTATTGATGCTATTGATGTTATTGATGTTATTGATGCTATTGATGTTATTGATGTTATTAATGTTATTGATGTTATTGATGTTATTGATGTTATTGATGTTATTGATGTTATTAATGTTATTGATGTTATTGATGTTATTGATGTTATTGATGCTATTGATGCTGTTGATGCTATTGATGTTATGGATGTTATTGATGCTGTTGATGCTATTGATGTTATGGATGTTATTGATGTTATTGATGTTATTGATGCTATTGATGTTATTAATGCTATTGATGTTATTGATGTTATTGATGTTATTGATGTTATTGATGCTATTGATGTTATTGATGCTATTGATGTTATTGATGCTATAGATGTTATTGATGCTATTGATGTTATTGATGCTATTGATGTTATTAATGCTATTAATGTTATTGATGTTATTGATGTTATTGATGTTATTGATGTTATTGATGTTATTGATGTTATTAATGTTATTGATGTTATTGATGTTATTGATGTTATTGATGTTATTGATGCTATTGATGTTATTGATGTTATTGATGCTATTGATGTTATTGATGTTATTGATGTTATTGATGTTATTAATGTTATTGATGTTATTGATGTTATTGATGTTATTGATGTTATTGATGTTATTAATGCTATTGATGTTATTGATGCTATTGATGTTATTGATGTTATTGATGCTATTGATGCTATTGATGTTATTGATGTTATTGATGCTATTGATGCTATTGATGCTATTGATGTTATTGATGTTATTGATGCTATTGATGTTATTGATGTTTTTGATGTTATTGATGTTATTGATGCTATTGATGTTATTGATGTTATTGATGCTATTGATGTTATTGATGTTATTGATGTTATTGATGTTATTGATGCTATTGATGCTATTGATGTTATTGATGCCATTGATGCTGTTGATGCTATTGATGTTATGGATGTTATTGATGTTATTGATGTTATTGATGCTATTAATGTTATTGATGTTATTGATGCTATTGATGTTATTGATGTTATTTATGTTAATGATTTTATTGATGCTATTGATGTTATTGATGCTATTGATGTTATTGATGCTATTGATGTTATTGATGTTATTGATGCTATTGATGTTATTGATGCTATTGATGCTATTGATACTATTGATGTTATTGATGCTATTGATGCTATTGATGTTATTGATGTTATTGATGCATTAATGCTATTGATGCTATTGATGTTATTGATGCTATTGATGTTATTGATGTTATTGATGTTATTGATGCTATTAATGTTATTGATGCTATTGTTGCTATTGATGTTATTGATGTTATTGATGCTATTGATGCTATTGATGCTATTGATGTTATTGATGTTATTAATGCTATTGATGTTATTGATGTTATTAATGCTATTGATGTTATTGATGTTATTGATGTTATTGATGTTATTGATGTTATTAATGTTATTGATGTTATTGATGTTATTGATGTTATTGATGTTATTGATGCTATTGATGTTATTGATGTTATTGATGCTATTGATGTTATTGATGTTATTGATGTTATTGATGTTATTAATGTTATTGATGTTATTGATGTTATTGATGTTATTGATGTTATTGATGTTATTAATGCTATTGATGTTATTGATGCTATTGATGTAATTGATGTTATTGATGCTATTGATGCTATTGATGTTATTGATGTTATTGATGTTATTGATGCTATTGATGTTATTGATGTTATTTATGTTAATGATTTTATTGATGCTATTGATGTTATTGATGCTATTGATGTTATTGATGCTATTGATGTTATTGATGTTATTGATGCTATTGATGTTATTGATGCTATTGATGCTATTGATACTATTGATGTTATTGATGCTATTGATGCTATTGATGTTATTGATGTTATTGATGCATTGATGCTATTGATGCTATTGATGTTATTGATGTTATTGATGTTATTGATGCTATTGATGCTATTGATGTTATTGATGTTATTGATGCTATTGATGCTATTGATGCTATTGATGTTATTGATGTTATTGATGCTATTGATGTTATTGATGTTTTTGATGTTATTGATGTTATTGATGCTATTGATGTTATTGATGTTATTGATGTTATTGATGCTATTGATGCTATTGATGCTATTGATGCTATTGATGTTATTGATGCTATTGATGCTATTGATGTTATTGATGTTATTGATGCTATTGATGCTATTGATGCTATTGATGTTATTGATGTTATTGATGTTATTGGTGCTATTGATGTTATTAATGTTATTGATGTTATTGATGCTATTGATGCTATTGATGCTATTGACGCTATTGATGTTATTGATGTTATTGATGCTATTGATGCTATTGATGTTATTGATGCTATTGATGCTATTGATGCTATTGATGTTATTGATGTTATTGATGCTATTGATGCTATTGATGCTATTGATGCTATTGATGCTATTGATGTTATTGATGCTATTGATGCTATTGATGTTATTGATGCTATTAATGTTATTGATGTTATTGATGCTATTGATGCTATTAATGTTATTGATGTTATTGATGCTATTGATGCTATTGATGCTATTGATGTTATTGATGCTATTGATGTTATTGATGTTTTTGATGTTATTGATGTTATTGATGCTATTGATGTTATTGATGTTATTGATGTTATTGATGCTATTGATGCTATTGATGCTATTGATGCTATTGATGTTATTGATGCTATTGATGCTATTGATGTTATTGATGTTATTGATGCTATTGATGCTATTGATGCTATTGATGTTATTGATGTTATTGATGTTATTGGTGCTATTGATGTTATTAATGTTATTGATGTTATTGATGCTATTGATGCTATTGATGCTATTGACGCTATTGATGTTATTGATGTTATTGATGCTATTGATGCTATTGATGTTATTGATGCTATTGATGCTATTGATGCTATTGATGTTATTGATGTTATTGATGCTATTGATGCTATTGATGCTATTGATGCTATTGATGCTATTGATGTTATTGATGCTATTGATGCTATTGATGTTATTGATGTTATTGATGTTATTGATGTTATTGATGTTATTAATGTTATTGATGTTATTGATGTTATTGATGTTATTGATGCTATTGATGCTGTTGATGCTATTGATGTTATGGATGTTATTGATGCTGTTGATGCTATTGATGTTATGGATGTTATTGATGTTATTGATGTTATTGATGCTATTGATGTTATTAATGCTATTGATGTTATTGATGTTATTGATGTTATTGATGTTATTGATGCTATTGATGTTATTGATGCTATTGATGTTATTGATGCTATTGATGTTATTGATGCTATTGATGTTATTGATGCTATTGATGTTATTAATGCTATTGATGTTATTGATGTTATTGATGTTATTGATGTTATTGATGTTATTGATGTTATTGATGTTATTAATGTTATTGATGTTATTGATGTTATTGATGTTATTGATGTTATTGATGCTATTGATGTTATTGATGCTATTGATGTTATTGATGTTATTGATGCTATTGATGTTATTGATGTTATTGATGTTATTGATGTTATTGATGTTATTGATGTTATTAATGTTATTGATGTTATTGATGTTATTAATGTTATTGATGCTATTGATGCTGTTGATGCTATTGATGTTATATATGTTATTGATGCTGTTGATGCTATTGATGTTATGGATGTTATTGATGTTATTGATGTTATTGATGCTATTGATGTTATTAATGCTATTGATGTTATTGATGTTATTGATGTTATTGATGTTATTGATGCTATTGATGTTATTGATGCTATTGATGTTATTGATGCTATTGATGTTATTGATGCTATTGATGTTATTGATGCTATTGATGTTATTAATGCTATTGATGTTATTGATGTTATTGATGTTATTGATGTTATTGATGTTATTGATGTTATTGATGTTATTAATGTTATTGATGTTATTGATGTTATTGATGTTATTGATGTTATTGATGCTATTGATGTTATTGATGTTATTGATGCTATTGATGTTATTGATGTTATTGATGTTATTGATGTTATTAATGTTATTGATGTTATTGATGTTATTGATGTTATTGATGTTATTGATGTTATTAATGCTATTGATGTTATTGATGCTATTGATGTTATTGATGTTATTGATGTTATTGATGTTATTGATGTTATTGATGCTATTGATGTTATTGATGCTATTGATGTTATTGATGTTATTGATGTTATTGATGTTATTGATGCTATTGATGTTATTGATGCTATTGATGTTATTGATGCTATTGATGTTATTGATGCTATTGATGTTATTGATGCTATTGATGTTATTAATGCTATTGATGTTATTGATGTTATTGATGTTATTGATGTTATTGATGTTATTAATGTTATTGATGTTATTGATGTTATTGATGTTATTGATGTTATTGATGTTATTAATGCTATTGATGTTATTGATGCTATTGATGTTATTGATGTTATTGATGCTATTGATGCTATTGATGTTATTGATGTTATTGATGCTATTGATGCTATTGATGCTATTGATGTTATTGATGTTATTGATGCTATTGATGTTATTGATGTTTTTGATGTTATTGATGTTATTGATGCTATTGATGTTATTGATGTTATTGATGTTATTGATGCTATTGATGCTATTGATGCTATTGATGCTATTGATAATGTTGATGCTATTGATGTTATTGATGTTATTGATGCTATTGATGTTATTGATGTTATTGATGCTATTGATGTTATTGATGTTATTGATGTTATTGATGTTATTGATGTTATTGATGTTATTAATGTTATTGATGTTATTGATGTTATTGATGTTATTGATGCTATTGATGCTGTTGATGCTATTGATGTTATATATGTTATTGATGCTGTTGATGCTATTGATGTTATGGATGTTATTGATGTTATTGATGTTATTGTTGCTATTGATGTTATTAATGCTATTGATGTTATTGATGTTATTGATGTTATTGATGTTATTGATGCTATTGATGTTATTGATGCTATTGATGTTATTGATGCTATTGATGTTATTGATGCTATTGATGTTATTGATGCTATTGATGTTATTAATGCTATTGATGTTATTGATGTTATTGATGTTATTGATGTTATTGATGTTATTAATGTTATTGATGTTATTGATGTTATTGATGTTATTGATGTTATTGATGTTATTAATGCTATTGATGTTATTGATGCTATTGATGTTATTGATGTTATTGATGCTATTGATGCTATTGATGTTATTGATGTTATTGATGCTATTGATGCTATTGATGCTATTGATGTTATTGATGTTATTGATGCTATTGATGTTATTGATGTTTTTGATGTTATTGATGTTATTTATGCTATTGATGTTATTGATGTTATTGATGTTATTGATGCTATTGATGCTATTGATGCTATTGATGCTATTGATGTTATTGATGCTATTGATGCTATTGATGTTATTGATGTTATTGATGCTATTGATGCTATTGATGCTATTGATGTTATTGATGTTATTGATGTTATTGGTGCTATTGATGTTATTAATGTTATTGATGTTATTGATGCTATTGATGCTATTGATGCTATTGACGCTATTGATGTTATTGATGTTATTGATGCTATTGATGCTATTGATGTTATTGATGCTATTGATGCTATTGATGCTATTGATGTTATTGATGTTATTGATGCTATTGATGCTATTGATGCTATTGATGCTATTGATGCTATTGATGTTATTGATGCTATTGATGCTATTGATGTTATTGATGCTATTGATGCTATTGATGTTATTGATGCTATTGATGTTATTGATGCTATTGATGTTATTGATGCTATTGATGCTATTAATGTTATTGATGTTATTGATGCTATTGATGTTATTGATGCTATTGATGTTATTGATGCTATTGATGTTATTGATGCTATTGATGTTATTGATGCTATTGATGGTATTGATGCTATTGATGGTATTGATGTTATTGATGCTATTGATGCTATTGATGCTATTAATGTTATTGATGTTATTGATGCTATTGATGTTATTGATGTTATTGATGTTATTGATGTTATTGATGTTATTAATGTTATTGATGTTATTGATGTTATTGATGTTATTGATGCCATTGATGCTGTTGATGCTATTGATGTTATGGATGTTATTGATGTTATTGATGTTATTGATGCTATTGATGTTATTAATGCTATTGATGTTATTGATGTTATTGATGCTATTGATGCTATTGATGTTATTGATGCTATTGATGCTATTGATGTTATTGATGTTATTGATGCTATTGATGCTATTGATGCTATTGATGTTATTGATGTTATTGATGTTATTGATGTTATTGATGTTATTGATGTTATTGATGTTATTGATGTTAGTGATGTTATTGATGTTATTGATGTCATTGACGTTATTGATGCTATTGATGTTATTGATGCTATTGATGCTATTGATGTTATTTATGTTATTGATGTTATTGATGTTATTGATGCTATTGATGTTATTGATGTTATTGATGCTATTGATGTTATTGATGTTATTGATGTTATTGATGTTATTGATGCTATTGATGCTATTGATGTTATTGATGCCATTGATGCTGTTGATGCTATTGATGTTATGGATGTTGTTGATGTTATTGATGTTATTGATGCTATTGATGTTATTGATGTTATTGATGCTATTGATGTTATTGATGTTATTTATGTTAATGATTTTATTGATGCTATTGATGTTATTGATGCTATTGATGTTATTGATGCTATTGATGTTATTGATGTTATTGATGCTATTGATGTTATTGATGCTATTGATGCTATTGATACTATTGATGTTATTGATGCTATTGATGCTATTGATGTTATTGATGTTATTGATGCATTGATGCTATTGATGCTATTGATGTTATTGATGCTATTGATGTTATTGATGCTATTGATGTTATTAATGCTATTGATGTTATTGATGTTATTGATGTTATTGATGTTATTGATGTTATTGATGTTATTGATGTTATTAATGTTATTGATGTTATTGATGTTATTGATGTTATTGATGCTATTGATGTTATTGATGTTATTGATGCTATTGATGTTATTGATGCTATTGATGCTATTGATACTATTGATGTTATTGATGCTATTGATGCTATTGATGTTATTGATGTTATTGATGCATTGATGCTATTGATGCTATTGATATTATTGATGCTATTGATGTTATTGATGTTATTGATGTTATTGATGCTATTGATGTTATTGATGTTTTTGATGTTATTGATGCTATTGATGCTATTGATGTTATTGATGCTATTGATGTAATTGATGTTATTGATGTTATTGATGCTATTGATGTTATTGATGTTATTGATGCTATTGATGTTATTGATGTTATTTATGTTAATGATGTTATTGATGCTATTGATGTTATTGATGCTATTGATGTTATTGATGCTATTGATGTTATTGATGTTATTGATGCTATTGATGTTATTGATGTTATTAATGTTATTGATGTTATTGATGTTATTGATGTTATTGATGTTATTGATGTTATTAATGTTATTGATGTTATTGATGTTATTGATGTTATTGATGCTATTGATGCTGTTGATGCTATTGATGTTATGGATGTTATTGATGCTGTTGATGCTATTGATGTTATGGATGTTATTGATGTTATTGATGTTATTGATGCTATTGATGTTATTAATGCTATTGATGTTATTGATGTTATTGATGTTATTGATGTAATTGATGCTATTGATGTTATTGATGCTATTAATGTTATTGATGCTATTGATGTTATTGATGCTATTGATGTTATTGATGCTATTGATGTTATTAATGCTATTGATGTTATTGATGTTATTGATGTTATTGATGTTATTGATGTTATTGATGTTATTGATGTTATTAATGTTATTGATGTTATTGATGTTATTGATGTTATTGATGTTATTGATGCTATTGATGTTATTGATGTTATTGATGCTATTGATGTTATTGATGTTATTGATGTTATTGATGTTATTAATGTTATTGATGTTATTGATGTTATTGATGTTATTGATGTTATTGATGTTATTAATGCTATTGATGTTATTGATGCTATTGATGTTATTGATGTTATTGATGCTATTGATGCTATTGATGTTATTGATGTTATTGATGCTATTGATGCTATTGATGCTATTGATGTTATTGATGTTATTGATGCTATTGATGTTATTGATGTTTTTGATGTTATTGATGTTATTGATGCTATTGATGTTATTGATGTTATTGATGCTATTGATGTTATTGATGTTATTGATGTTATTGATGTTATTGATGCTATTGATGCTATTGATGTTATTGATGCCATTGATGCTGTTGATGCTATTGATGTTATGGATGTTATTGATTTTATTGATGTTATTGATGCTATTGATGTTATTGATGTTATTGATGCTATTGATGTTATTGATGTTATTTATGTTAATGATTTTATTGATGCTATTGATGTTATTGATGCTATTGATGTAATTGATGCTATTGATGTTATTGATGTTATTGATGCTATTGATGTTATTGATGCTATTGATGCTATTGATACTATTGATGTTATTGATGCTATTGATGCTATTGATGTTATTGATGTTATTGATGCATTGATGCTATTGATGCTATTGATGTTATTGATGCTATTGATGTTATTGATGTTATTGATGTTATTGATGCTATTGATGTTATTGATGTTTTTGATGTTATTGATGCTATTGATGCTATTGATGTTATTGATGCTATTGATGTTATTGATGTTATTGATGTTATTGATGCTATTGATGTTATTGATGTTATTGATGCTATTGATGTTATTTATGTTAATGATGTTATTGATGCTATTGATGTTATTGATGCTATTGATGTTATTGATGCTATTGATGTTATTGATGTTATTGATGCTATTGATGTTATTGATGTTATTAATGTTATTGATGTTATTGATGTTATTGATGTTATTGATGTTATTGATGTTATTAATGTTATTGATGTTATTGATGTTATTGATGTTATTGATGCTATTGATGCTGTTGATGCTATTGATGTTATGGATGTTATTGATGCTGTTGATGCTATTGATGTTATGGATGTTATTGATGTTATTGATGTTATTGATGCTATTGATGTTATTAATGCTATTGATGTTATTGATGTTATTGATGTTATTGATGTTATTGATGCTATTGATGTTATTGATGCTATTGATGTTATTGATGCTATTGATGTTATTGATGCTATTGATGTTATTGATGCTATTGATGTTATTAATGCTATTGATGTTATTGATGTTATTGATGTTATTGATGTTATTGATGTTATTGATGTTATTGATGTTATTAATGTTATTGATGTTATTGATGTTATTAATGTTATTGATGTTATTGATGCTATTGATGTTATTGATGTTATTGATGCTATTGATGTTATTGATGTTATTGATGTTATTGATGTTATTAATGTTATTGATGTTATTGATGTTATTGATGTTATTGATGTTATTGATGTTATTAATGCTATTGATGTTATTGATGCTATTGATGTTATTGATGTTATTGATGCTATTGATGCTATTGATGTTATTGATGTTATTGATGCTATTGATGCTATTGATGCTATTGATGTTATTGATGTTATTGATGCTATTGATGTTATTGATGTTTTTGATGTTATTGATGTTATTGATGCTATTGATGTTATTGATTTTATTGATGTTATTGATGCTATTGATGCTATTGATGCTATTAATGCTATTGATGTTATTGATGCTATTGATGCTATTGATGTTATTGATGTTATTGATGCTATTGATGCTATTGATGCTATTGATGTTATTGATGTTATTGATGTTATTGGTGCTATTGATGTTATTAATGTTATTGATGTTATTGATGCTATTGATGCTATTGATGCTATTGACGCTATTGATGTTATTGATGTTATTGATGCTATTGATGCTATTGATGTTATTGATGCTATTGATGCTATTGATGCTATTGATGTTATTGATGTTATTGATGCTATTGATGCTATTGATGCTATTGATGCTATTGATGCTATTGATGTTATTGATGCTATTGATGCTATTGATGTTATTGATGCTATTGATGCTATTGATGTTATTGATGCTATTGATGTTATTGATGCTATTGATGTTATTGATGCTATTGATGTTATTGATGTTATTGATGCTATTGATGTTATTGATGCTATTGATGCTATTGATACTATTGATGTTATTGATGCTATTGATGCTATTGATGTTATTGATGTTATTGATGCATTGATGCTATTGATGCTATTGATGTTATTAATGCTATTGATGTTATTGATGTTATTGATGCATTGATGCTATTGATGCTATTGATGTTATTGATGCTATTGATGTTATTGATGTTATTGATGTTATTGATGCTATTGATGTTATTGATGTTTTTGATGTTATTGATGCTATTGATGCTATTGATGTTATTGATGCTATTGATGTTATTGATGTTATTGATGTTATTGATGCTATTGATGCTATTGATGTTATTGATGCTATTGATGTTATTGATGCTATTGATGTTATTGATGCTATTGATGTTATTGATGCTATTGATGTTATTGATGCTATTGATGGTATTGATGCTATTGATGGTATTGATGTTATTGATGCTATTGATGCTATTGATGCTATTAATGTTATTGATGTTATTGATGCTATTGATGTTATTGATGTTATTGATGTTATTGATGTTATTGATGTTATTAATGTTATTGATGTTATTGATGTTATTGATGTTATTGATGCCATTGATGCTGTTGATGCTATTGATGTTATGGATGTTATTGATGTTATTGATGTTATTGATGCTATTGATGTTATTAATGCTATTGATGTTATTGATGTTATTGATGCTATTGATGCTATTGATGTTATTGATGCTATTGATGCTATTGATGTTATTGATGTTATTGATGCTATTGATGCTATTGATGTTATTGATGTTATTGATGTTATTGATGTTATTGATGTTATTGATGTTATTGATGTTATTGATGTTAGTGATGTTATTGATGTTATTGATGTCATTGACGTTATTGATGCTATTGATGTTATTGATGCTATTGATGCTATTGATGTTATTGATGTTATTGATGTTATTGATGTTATTGATGCTATTGATGTTATTGATGTTATTGATGCTATTGATGTTATTGATGTTATTGATGTTATTGATGTTATTGATGCTATTGATGCTATTGATGTTATTGATGCCATTGATGCTGTTGATGCTATTGATGTTATGGATGTTATTGATGTTATTGATGTTATTGATGCTATTGATGTTATTGATGTTATTGATGCTATTGATGTTATTGATGTTATTTATGTTAATGATTTTATTGATGCTATTGATGTTATTGATGCTATTGATGTTATTGATGCTATTGATGTTATTGATGTTATTGATGCTATTGATGTTATTGATGCTATTGATGCTATTGATACTATTGATGTTATTGATGCTATTGATGCTATTGATGTTATTAATGTTATTGATGCATTGATGCTATTGATGCTATTGATGTTATTGATGCTATTGATGTTATTGATGCTATTGATGTTATTAATGCTATTGATGTTATTGATGTTATTGATGTTATTGATGTTATTGATGTTATTGATGTTATTGATGTTATTGATGTTATTAATGTTATTGATGTTATTGATGTTATTGATGTTATTGATGTTATTGATGCTATTGATGTTATTGATGTTATTGATGCTATTGATGTTATTGATGTTATTGATGTTATTGATGTTATTAATGTTATTGATGTTATTGATGTTATTGATGTTATTGATGTTATTGATGTTATTAATGCTATTGATGTTATTGATGCTATTGATGTTATTGATGTTATTGATGCTATTGATGCTATTGATGTTATTGATGTTATTGATGCTATTGATGCTATTGATGCTATTGATGTTATTGATGTTATTGATGCTATTGATGTTATTGATGTTTTTGATGTTATTGATGTTATTGATGCTATTGATGTTATTGATGTTATTGATGTTATTGATGCTATTGATGCTATTGATGCTATTGATGCTATTGATGTTATTGATGCTATTGATGCTATTGATGTTATTGATGTTATTGATGCTATTGATGCTATTGATGCTATTGATGTTATTGATGTTATTGATGTTATTGGTGCTATTGATGTTATTAATGTTATTGATGTTATTGATGCTATTGATGCTATTGATGCTATTGACGCTATTGATGTTATTGATGTTATTGATGCTATTGATGCTATTGATGTTATTGATGCTATTGATGCTATTGATGCTATTGATGTTATTGATGTTATTGATGCTATTGATGCTATTGATGCTATTGATGCTATTGATGCTATTGATGTTATTGATGCTATTGATGCTATTGATGTTATTGATGTTATTGATGTTATGGATGTTATTGATGTTATTGATGTTATTGATGTTATTGATGTTATTAATGTTATTGATGTTATTGATGTTATTGATGTTATTGATGCTATTGATGCTGTTGATGCTATTGATGTTATGGATGTTATTGATGCTGTTGATGCTATTGATGTTATGGATGTTATTGATGTTATTGATGTTATTGATGCTATTGATGTTATTAATGCTATTGATGTTATTGATGTTATTGATGTTATTGATGTTATTGATGCTATTGATGTTATTGATGCTATTGATGTTATTGATGCTATTGATGTTATTGATGCTATTGATGTTATTGATGCTATTGATGTTATTAATGCTATTGATGTTATTGATGTTATTGATGTTATTGATGTTATTGATGTTATTGATGTTATTGATGTTATTAATGTTATTGATGTTATTGATGTTATTGATGTTATTGATGTTATTGATGTTATTGATGCTATTGATGTTATTGATGTTATTAATGCTATTGATGTTATTGATGTTATTGATGTTATTGATGTTATTAATGTTATTGATGTTATTGATGTTATTGATGTTATTGATGTTATTGATGTTATTAATGCTATTGATGTTATTGATGCTATTGATGTTATTGATGTTATTGATGCTATTGATGCTATTGATGTTATTGATGTTATTGATGCTATTGATGCTATTGATGCTATTGATGTTATTGATGTTATTGATGCTATTGATGTTATTGATGTTTTTGATGTTATTGATGTTATTGATGCTATTGATGTTATTGATTTTATTGATGTTATTGATGCTATTGATGCTATTGATGCTATTAATGCTATTGATGTTATTGATGCTATTGATGCTATTGATGTTATTGATGTTATTGATGCTATTGATGCTATTGATGTTATTGATGTTATTGATGTTATTGGTGCTATTGATGTTATTAATGTTATTGATGTTATTGATGCTATTGATGCTATTGATGCTATTGACGCTATTGATGTTATTGATGTTATTGATGCTATTGATGCTATTGATGTTATTGATGCTATTGATGCTATTGATGCTATTGATGTTATTGATGTTATTGATGCTATTGATGCTATTGATGCTATTGATGCTATTGATGCTATTGATGTTATTGATGCTATTGATGCTATTGATGTTATTGATGCTATTGATGCTATTGATGTTATTGATGCTATTGATGTTATTGATGCTATTGATGTTATTGATGCTATTGATGTTATTGATGTTATTGATGCTATTGATGTTATTGATGCTATTGATGCTATTGATACTATTGATGTTATTGATGCTATTGATGCTATTGATGTTATTGATGTTATTGATGCATTGATGCTATTGATGCTATTGATGTTATTAATGCTATTGATGTTATTGATGTTATTGATGCATTGATGCTATTGATGCTATTGATGTTATTGATGCTATTGATGTTATTGATGTTATTGATGTTATTGATGCTATTGATGTTATTGATGTTTTTGATGTTATTGATGCTATTGATGCTATTGATGTTATTGATGCTATTGATGTTATTGATGTTATTGATGTTATTGATGCTATTGATGCTATTGATGTTATTGATGCTATTGATGTTATTGATGCTATTGATGTTATTGATGCTATTGATGTTATTGATGCTATTGATGTTATTGATGCTATTGATGGTATTGATGCTATTGATGGTATTGATGTTATTGATGCTATTGATGCTATTGATGCTATTAATGTTATTGATGTTATTGATGTTATTGATGTTATTGATGTTATTGATGTTATTGATGTTATTAATGTTATTGATGTTATTGATGTTATTGATGTTATTGATGCCATTGATGCTGTTGATGCTATTGATGTTATGGATGTTATTGATGTTATTGATGTTATTGATGCTATTGATGTTATTAATGCTATTGATGTTATTGATGTTATTGATGCTATTGATGCTATTGATGTTATTGATGCTATTGATGCTATTGATGTTATTGATGTTATTGATGCTATTGATGCTATTGATGCTATTGATGTTATTGATGTTATTGATGTTATTGATGTTATTGATGTTATTGATGTTATTGATGTTATTGATGTTAGTGATGTTATTGATGTTATTGATGTTATTGATGTCATTGACGTTATTGATGCTATTGATGTTATTGATGCTATTGATGCTATTGATGTTATTGATGTTATTGATGTTATTGATGTTATTGATGCTATTGATGTTATTGATGTTATTGATGCTATTGATGTTATTGATGTTATTGATGTTATTGATGTTATTGATGCTATTGATGCTATTGATGTTATTGATGCCATTGATGCTGTTGATGCTATTGATGTTATGGATGTTATTGATGTTATTGATGTTATTGATGCTATTGATGTTATTGATGTTATTGATGCTATTGATGTTATTGATGTTATTTATGTTAATGATTTTATTGATGCTATTGATGTTATTGATGCTATTGATGTTATTGATGCTATTGATGTTATTGATGTTATTGATGCTATTGATGTTATTGATGCTATTGATGTTATTGATGTTATTGATGTTATTGATGTCATTGACGTTATTGATGCTATTGATGTTATTGATGCTATTGATGCTATTGATGTTATTGATGTTATTGATGTTATTGATGTTATTGATGCTATTGATGTTATTGATGTTATTGATGCTATTGATGTTATTGATGTTATTGATGTTATTGATGTTATTGATGCTATTGATGCTATTGATGTTATTGATGCCATTGATGCTGTTGATGCTATTGATGTTATGGATGTTATTGATGTTATTGATGTTATTGATGCTATTGATGTTATTGATGTTATTGATGCTATTGATGTTATTGATGTTATTTATGTTAATGATTTTATTGATGCTATTGATGTTATTGATGCTATTGATGTTATTGATGCCATTGATGCTGTTGATGCTATTGATGTTATGGATGTTATTGATGTTATTGATGTTATTGATGCTATTGATGTTATTGATGCTATTGATGTTATTGATGCTATTGATGTTATTGATGCTATTGATGTTATTGATGCTATTGATGGTATTGATGCTATTGATGGTATTGATGTTATTGATGCTATTGATGTTATTGATGTTATTGATGCTATTGATGCTATTGATGTTATTGATGTTATTGATGCTATTGATGCTATTGATGCTATTGATGTTATTGATGTTATTGATGCTATTGATGTTATTGATGTTTTTGATGTTATTGATGTTATTGATGCTATTGATGTTATTGATTTTATTGATGTTATTGATGCTATTGATGCTATTGATGCTATTAATGCTATTGATGTTATTGATGCTATTGATGCTATTGATGTTATTGATGTTATTGATGCTATTGATGCTATTGATGTTATTGATGTTATTGATGTTATTGGTGCTATTGATGTTATTAATGTTATTGATGTTATTGATGCTATTGATGCTATTGATGCTATTGACGCTATTGATGTTATTGATGTTATTGATGCTATTGATGCTATTGATGTTATTGATGCTATTGATGCTATTGATGCTATTGATGTTATTGATGTTATTGATGCTATTGATGCTATTGATGCTATTGATGCTATTGATGCTATTGATGTTATTGATGCTATTGATGCTATTGATGTTATTGATGCTATTGATGCTATTGATGTTATTGATGCTATTGATGTTATTGATGCTATTGATGTTATTGATGCTATTGATGTTATTGATGTTATTGATGCTATTGATGTTATTGATGCTATTGATGCTATTGATACTATTGATGTTATTGATGCTATTGATGCTATTGATGTTATTGATGTTATTGATGCATTGATGCTATTGATGCTATTGATGTTATTAATGCTATTGATGTTATTGATGTTATTGATGCATTGATGCTATTGATGCTATTGATGTTATTGATGCTATTGATGTTATTGATGTTATTGATGTTATTGATGCTATTGATGTTATTGATGTTTTTGATGTTATTGATGCTATTGATGCTATTGATGTTATTGATGCTATTGATGTTATTGATGTTATTGATGTTATTGATGCTATTGATGCTATTGATGTTATTGATGCTATTGATGTTATTGATGCTATTGATGTTATTGATGCTATTGATGTTATTGATGCTATTGATGTTATTGATGCTATTGATGGTATTGATGCTATTGATGGTATTGATGTTATTGATGCTATTGATGCTATTGATGCTATTAATGTTATTGATGTTATTGATGTTATTGATGTTATTGATGTTATTGATGTTATTGATGTTATTAATGTTATTGATGTTATTGATGTTATTGATGTTATTGATGCCATTGATGCTGTTGATGCTATTGATGTTATGGATGTTATTGATGTTATTGATGTTATTGATGCTATTGATGTTATTAATGCTATTGATGTTATTGATGTTATTGATGCTATTGATGCTATTGATGTTATTGATGCTATTGATGCTATTGATGTTATTGATGTTATTGATGCTATTGATGCTATTGATGCTATTGATGTTATTGATGTTATTGATGTTATTGATGTTATTGATGTTATTGATGTTATTGATGTTATTGATGTTAGTGATGTTATTGATGTTATTGATGTTATTGATGTCATTGACGTTATTGATGCTATTGATGTTATTGATGCTATTGATGCTATTGATGTTATTGATGTTATTGATGTTATTGATGTTATTGATGCTATTGATGTTATTGATGTTATTGATGCTATTGATGTTATTGATGTTATTGATGTTATTGATGTTATTGATGCTATTGATGCTATTGATGTTATTGATGCCATTGATGCTGTTGATGCTATTGATGTTATGGATGTTATTGATGTTATTGATGTTATTGATGCTATTGATGTTATTGATGTTATTGATGCTATTGATGTTATTGATGTTATTTATGTTAATGATTTTATTGATGCTATTGATGTTATTGATGCTATTGATGTTATTGATGCTATTGATGTTATTGATGTTATTGATGCTATTGATGTTATTGATGCTATTGATGCTATTGATACTATTGATGTTATTGATGCTATTGATGCTATTGATGTTATTAATGTTATTGATGCATTGATGCTATTGATGTTATTGATGTTATTAATGCTATTGATGTTATTGATGCTATTGATGTTATTAATGCTATTGATGTTATTGATGTTATTGATGTTATTGATGTTATTGATGTTATTGATGTTATTGATGTTATTAATGTTATTGATGTTATTGATGTTATTGATGTTATTGATGTTATTGATGCTATTGATGTTATTGATGTTATTGATGCTATTGATGTTATTGATGTTATTGATGTTATTGATGTTATTGATGTTATTGATGTTATTGATGTTATTGATGTTATTGATGTTATTAATGCTATTGATGCTATTGATACTATTGATGTTATTGATGCTATTGATGCTATTGATGTTATTAATGTTATTGATGCATTGATGCTATTGATGTTATTGATGTTATTAATGCTATTGATGTTATTGATGCTATTGATGTTATTAATGCTATTGATGTTATTGATGTTATTGATGTTATTGATGTTATTGATGTTATTGATGTTATTGATGTTATTAATGTTATTGATGTTATTGATGTTATTGATGTTATTGATGTTATTGATGCTATTGATGTTATTGATGTTATTGATGCTATTGATGTTATTGATGTTATTGATGTTATTGATGTTATTGATGTTATTGATGTTATTGATGTTATTGATGTTATTGATGTTATTAATGCTATTGATGTTATTGATGCTATTGATGTTATTGATGTTATTGATGCTATTGATGCTATTGATGTTATTGATGTTATTGATGCATTGATGCTATTGATGCTATTGATGTTATTGATGCTATTGATGTTATTGATGTTATTGATGTTATTGATGCTATTGATGTTATTGATGTTTTTGATGTTATTGATGCTATTGATGCTATTGATGTTATTGATGCTATTGATGTTATTGATGTTATTGATGTTATTGATGCTATTGATGCTATTGATGTTATTGATGCTATTGATGTTATTGATGCTATTGATGTTATTGATGCTATTGATGTTATTGATGCTATTGATGTTATTGATGCTATTGATGGTATTGATGCTATTGATGGTATTGATGTTATTGATGCTATTGATGCTATTGATGCTATTAATGTTATTGATGTTATTGATGCTATTGATGTTATTGATGTTATTGATGTTATTGATGTTATTGATGTTATTAATGTTATTGATGTTATTGATGTTATTGATGTTATTGATGCCATTGATGCTGTTGATGCTATTGATGTTATGGATGTTATTGATGTTATTGATGTTATTGATGCTATTGATGTTATTAATGCTATTGATGTTATTGATGTTATTGATGCTATTGATGCTATTGATGTTATTGATGCTATTGATGCTATTGATGTTATTGATGTTATTGATGCTATTGATGCTATTGATGCTATTGATGTTATTGATGTTATTGATGTTATTGATGTTATTGATGTTATTGATGTTATTGATGTTATTGATGTTAGTGATGTTATTGATGTTATTGATGTTATTGATGTCATTGACGTTATTGATGCTATTGATGTTATTGATGCTATTGATGCTATTGATGTTATTGATGTTATTGATGTTATTAATGTTATTGATGCTATTGATGTTATTGATGTTATTGATGCTATTGATGTTATTGATGTTATTGATGTTATTGATGTTATTGATGCTATTGATGCTATTGATGTTATTGATGCCATTGATGCTGTTGATGCTATTGATGTTATGGATGTTATTGATGTTATTGATGTTATTGATGCTATTGATGTTATTGATGTTATTGATGCTATTGATGTTATTGATGTTATTTATGTTAATGATTTTATTGATGCTATTGATGTTATTGATGCTATTGATGTTATTGATGCTATTGATGTTATTGATGTTATTGATGCTATTGATGTTATTGATGCTATTGATGCTATTGATACTATTGATGTTATTGATGCTATTGATGCTATTGATGTTATTAATGTTATTGATGCATTGATGCTATTGATGTTATTGATGTTATTAATGCTATTGATGTTATTGATGCTATTGATGTTATTAATGCTATTGATGTTATTGATGTTATTGATGTTATTGATGTTATTGATGTTATTGATGTTATTGATGTTATTAATGTTATTGATGTTATTGATGTTATTGATGTTATTGATGTTATTGATGCTATTGATGTTATTGATGTTATTGATGCTATTGATGTTATTGATGTTATTGATGTTATTGATGTTATTGATGTTATTGATGTTATTGATGTTATTGATGTTATTGATGTTATTAATGCTATTGATGTTATTGATGCTATTGATGTTATTGATGTTATTGATGCTATTGATGCTATTGATGTTATTGATGTTATTGATGCTATTGATGCTATTGATGCTATTGATGTTATTGATGTTATTGATGCTATTGATGTTATTGATGTTTTTGATGTTATTGATGTTATTGATGCTATTGATGTTATTGATGTTATTGATGTTATTGATGCTATTGATGCTATTGATGCTATTGATGCTATTGATGTTATTGATGCTATTGATGCTATTGATGTTATTGATGTTATTGATGCTATTGATGCTATTGATGCTATTGATGTTATTGATGTTATTGATGTTATTGGTGCTATTGATGTTATTAATGTTATTGATGTTATTGATGCTATTGATGCTATTGATGCTATTGACGCTATTGATGTTATTGATGTTATTGATGCTATTGATGCTATTGATGTTATTGATGCTATTGATGCTATTGATGCTATTGATGTTATTGATGTTATTGATGGTATTGATGCTATTGATGCTATTGATGCTATTGATGCTATTGATGTTATTGATGCTATTGATGCTATTGATGTTATTGATGTTATTGATGTTATTGATGTTATTGATGTTATTAATGTTATTGATGTTATTGATGTTATTGATGTTATTGATGCTATTGATGCTGTTGATGCTATTGATGTTATGGATGTTATTGATGCTGTTGATGCTATTGATGTTATGGATGTTATTGATGTTATTGATGTTATTGATGCTATTGATGTTATTAATGCTATTGATGTTATTGATGTTATTGATGTTATTGATGTTATTGATGCTATTGATGTTATTGATGCTATTGATGTTATTGATGCTATTGATGTTATTGATGCTATTGATGTTATTGATGCTATTGATGTTATTAATGCTATTGATGTTATTGATGTTATTGATGTTATTGATGTTATTGATGTTATTGATGTTATTGATGTTATTAATGTTATTGATGTTATTGATGTTATTGATGTTATTGATGTTATTGATGCTATTGATGTTATTGATGTTATTGATGCTATTGATGTTATTGATGTTATTGATGTTATTGATGTTATTAATGTTATTGATCTTATTGATGTTATTGATGTTATTGATGTTATTGATGTTATTAATGCTATTGATGTTATTGATGCTATTGATGTTACTGATGTTATTGATGCTATTGATGCTATTGATGTTATTGATGTTATTGATGCTATTGATGCTATTGATGCTATTGATGTTATTGATGTTATTGATGCTATTGATGTTATTGATGTTTTTGATGTTATTGATGTTATTGATGCTATTGATGTTATTGATGTTATTGATGTTATTGATGCTATTGATGCTATTGATGCTATTGATGCTATTGATGTTATTGATGCTATTGATGCTATTGATGTTATTGATGTTATTGATGCTATTGATGCTATTGATGCTATTGATGTTATTGATGTTATTGATGTTATTGGTGCTATTGATGTTATTAATGTTATTGATGTTATTGATGCTATTGATGCTATTGATGCTATTGACGCTATTGATGTTATTGATGTTATTGATGCTATCGATGCTATTGATGTTATTGATGCTATTGATGCTATTGATGCTATTGATGTTATTGATGTTATTGATGCTATTGATGCTATTGATGCTATTGATGCTATTGATGCTATTGATGTTATTGATGCTATTGATGCTATTGATGTTATTGATGCTATTGATGCTATTGATGTTATTGATGCTATTGATGTTATTGATGCTATTGATGTTATTGATGCTATTGATGTTATTGATGCTATTGATGTTATTGATGCTATTGATGTTATTAATGCTATTGATGTTATTGATGTTATTGATGTTATTGATGTTATTGATGTTATTGATGTTATTGATGTTATTAATGTTATTGATGTTATTGATGTTATTGATGTTATTGATGTTATTGATGCTATTGATGTTATTGATGTTATTGATGCTATTGATGTTATTGATGTTATTGATGTTATTGATGTTATTAATGTTATTGATGTTATTGATGTTATTGATGTTATTGATGTTATTGATGTTATTAATGCTATTGATGTTATTGATGCTATTGATGTTATTGATGTTATTGATGCTATTGATGCTATTGATGTTATTGATGTTATTGATGCTATTGATGCTATTGATGCTATTGATGTTATTGATGTTATTGATGCTATTGATGTTATTGATGTTTTTGATGTTATTGATGTTATTGATGCTATTGATGTTATTGATGTTATTGATGTTATTGATGCTATTGATGCTATTGATGCTATTGATGCTATTGATGTTATTGATGCTATTGATGCTATTGATGTTATTGATGTTATTGATGCTATTGATGCTATTGATGCTATTGATGTTATTGATGTTATTGATGTTATTGGTGCTATTGATGTTATTAATGTTATTGATGTTATTGATGCTATTGATGCTATTGATGCTATTGACGCTATTGATGTTATTGATGTTATTGATGCTATTGATGCTATTGATGTTATTGATGCTATTGATGCTCTTGATGCTATTGATGTTATTGATGTTATTGATGTTATTGATGCTATTGATGTTATTGATGCTATTGATGTTATTGATGCTATTGATTTTATTGATGCTATTGATGTTATTGATGCTATTGATGTTATTAATGCTATTGATGTTATTGATGTTATTGATGTTATTGATGTTATTGATGTTATTGATGTTATTGATGTTATTAATGTTATTGATGTTATTGATGTTATTGATGTTATTGATGTTATTGATGCTATTGATGTTATTGATGTTATTGATGCTATTGATGTTATTGATGTTATTGATGTTATTGATGTTATTAATGTTATTGATGTTATTGATGTTATTGATGTTATTGATGTTATTGATGTTATTAATGCTATTGATGTTATTGATGCTATTGATGTTATTGATGTTATTGATGCTATTGATGCTATTGATGTTATTGATGTTATTGATGCTATTGATGCTATTGATGCTATTGATGTTATTGATGTTATTGATGCTATTGATGTTATTGATGTTTTTGATGTTATTGATGTTATTGATGCTATTGATGTTATTGATTTTATTGATGTTATTGATGCTATTGATGCTATTGATGCTATTGATGCTATTGATGTTATTGATGCTATTGATGCTATTGATGTTATTGATGTTATTGATGCTATTGATGCTATTGATGCTATTGATGTTATTGATGTTATTGATGTTATTGTTGCTATTGATGTTATTAATGTTATTGATGTTATTGATGCTATTGATGCTATTGATGCTATTGACGCTATTGATGTTATTGATGTTATTGATGCTATTGATGCTATTGATGTTATTGATGCTATTGATGCTATTGATGCTATTGATGTTATTGATGTTATTGATGCTATTGATGCTATTGATGCTATTGATGCTATTGATGCTATTGATGTTATTGATGCTATTGATGCTATTGATGTTATTGATGCTATTGATGCTATTGATGTTATTGATGCTATTGATGTTATTGATGCTATTGATGTTATTGATGCTATTGATGTTATTGATGTTATTGATGCTATTGATGTTATTGATGCTATTGATGCTATTGATACTATTGATGTTATTGATGCTATTGATGCTATTGATGTTATTGATGTTATTGATGCATTGATGCTATTGATGCTATTGATGTTATTAATGCTATTGATGTTATTGATGTTATTGATGCATTAATGCTATTGATGCTATTGATGTTATTGATGCTATTGATGTTATTGATGTTATTGATGTTATTGATGCTATTGATGTTATTGATGTTTTTGATGTTATTGATGCTATTGATGCTATTGATGTTATTGATGCTATTGATGTTATTGATGTTATTGATGTTATTGATGCTATTGATGCTATTGATGTTATTGATGCTATTGATGTTATTGATGCTATTGATGTTATTGATGCTATTGATGTTATTGATGCTATTGATGTTATTGATGCTATTGATGGTATTGATGCTATTGATGGTATTGATGTTATTGATGCTATTGATGCTATTGATGCTATTAATGTTATTGATGTTATTGATGCTATTGATGTTATTGATGTTATTGATGTTATTGATGTTATTGATGTTATTAATGTTATTGATGTTATTGATGTTATTGATGTTATTGATGCCATTGATGCTGTTGATGCTATTGATGTTATGGATGTTATTGATGTTATTGATGTTATTGATGCTATTGATGTTATTAATGCTATTGATGTTATTGATGTTATTGATGCTATTGATGCTATTGATGTTATTGATGCTATTGATGCTATTGATGTTATTGATGTTATTGATGCTATTGATGCTATTGATGCTATTGATGTTATTGATGTTATTGATGTTATTGATGTTATTGATGTTATTGATGTTATTGATGTTATTGATGTTAGTGATGTTATTGATGTTATTGATGTCATTGACGTTATTGATGCTATTGATGTTATTGATGCTATTGATGCTATTGATGTTATTGATGTTATTGATGTTATTGATGTTATTGATGTTATTGATGCTATTGATGTTATTGATGTTATTGATGCTATTGATGTTATTGATGTTATTGATGTTATTGATGTTATTGATGCTATTGATGCTATTGATGTTATTGATGCCATTGATGCTGTTGATGCTATTGATGTTATGGATGTTATTGATGTTATTGATGTTATTGATGCTATTGATGTTATTGATGTTATTGATGCTATTGATGTTATTGATGTTATTTATGTTAATGATTTTATTGATGCTATTGATGTTATTGATGCTATTGATGTTATTGATGCTATTGATGTTATTGATGTTATTGATGCTATTGATGTTATTGATGCTATTGATGCTATTGATACTATTGATGTTATTGATGCTATTGATGCTATTGATGTTATTAATGTTATTGATGCATTGATGCTATTGATGCTATTGATGTTATTGATGCTATTGATGTTATTGATGCTATTGATGTTATTAATGCTATTGATGTTATTGATGTTATTGATGTTATTGATGTTATTGATGTTATTGATGTTATTGATGTTATTAATGTTATTGATGTTATTGATGTTATTGATGTTATTGATGTTATTGATGCTATTGATGTTATTGATGTTATTGATGCTATTGATGTTATTGATGTTATTGATGTTATTGATGTTATTAATGTTATTGATGTTATTGATGTTATTGATGTTATTGATGTTATTGATGTTATTAATGCTATTGATGTTATTGATGCTATTGATGTTATTGATGTTATTGATGCTATTGATCCTATTGATGTTATTGATGTTATTGATGCTATTGATGCTATTGATGCTATTGATGTTATTGATGTTATTGATGCTATTGATGTTATTGATGTTTTTGATGTTATTGATGTTATTGATGCTATTGATGTTATTGATGTTATTGATGTTATTGATGCTATTGATGCTATTGATGCTATTGATGCTATTGATGTTATTGATGCTATTGATGCTATTGATGTTATTGATGTTATTGATGCTATTGATGCTATTGATGCTATTGATGTTATTGATGTTATTGATGTTATTGGTGCTATTGATGTTATTATTGTTATTGATGTTATTGATGCTATTGATGCTATTGATGCTATTGACGCTATTGATGTTATTGGTGTTATTGATGCTATTGATGCTATTGATGTTATTGATGCTATTGATGCTATTGATGCTATTGATGTTATTGATGTTATTGATGCTATTGATGCTATTGATGCTATTGATGCTATTGATGCTATTGATGTTATTGATGCTATTGATGCTATTGATGTTATTGATGTTATTGATGTTATTGATGTTATTGATGTTATTAATGTTATTGATGTTATTGATGTTATTGATGCTATTGATGCTGTTGATGCTATTGATGTTATGGATGTTATTGATGCTGTTGATGCTATTGATGTTATGGATGTTATTGATGTTATTGATGTTATTGATGCTATTGATGTTATTAATGCTATTGATGTTATTGATGTTATTGATGTTATTGATGTTATTGATGCTATTGATGTTATTGATGCTATTGATGTTATTGATGCTATTGATGTTATTGATGCTATTGATGTTATTGATGCTATTGATGTTATTGATGCTATTGATGTTATTAATGCTATTGATGTTATTGATGTTATTGATGTTATTGATGTTATTGATGTTATTGATGTTATTGATGTTATTGATGTTATTAATGTTATTGATGTTATTGATGTTATTGATGTTATTGATGTTATTGATGCTATTGATGTTATTGATGTTATTGATGCTATTGATGTTATTGATGTTATTGATGTTATTGATGTTATTAATGTTATTGATGTTATTGATGTTATTGATGTTATTGATGTTATTAATGCTATTGATGTTATTGATGCTATTGATGTTATTGATGTTATTGATGCTATTGATGCTATTGATGTTATTGATGTTATTGATGCTATTGATGCTATTGATGCTATTGATGTTATTGATGTTATTGATGCTATTGATGTTATTGATGTTTTTGATGTTATTGATGTTATTGATGCTATTGATGTTATTGATGTTATTGATGTTATTGATGCTATTGATGCTATTGATGCTATTGATGCTATTGATGTTATTGATGCTATTGATGCTATTGATGTTATTGATGTTATTGATGCTATTGATGCTATTGATGCTATTGATGTTATTGATGTTATTGATGTTATTGGTGCTATTGATGTTATTAATGTTATTGATGTTATTGATGCTATTGATGCTATTGATGCTATTGACGCTATTGATGTTATTGATGTTATTGATGCTATTGATGCTATTGATGTTATTGATGCTATTGATGCTATTGATGCTATTGATGTTATTGATGTTATTGATGCTATTGATGCTATTGATGCTATTGATGCTATTGATGCTATTGATGTTATTGATGCTATTGATGCTATTGATGTTATTGATGCTATTGATGCTATTGATGTTATTGATGCTATTGATGTTATTGATGCTATTGATGTTATTGATGCTATTGATGTTATTGATGCTATTGATGTTATTGATGCTATTGATGTTATTAATGCTATTGATGTTATTGATGTTATTGATGTTATTGATGTTATTGATGTTATTGATGTTATTGATGTTATTAATGTTATTGATGTTATTGATGTTATTGATGTTATTGATGTTATTGATGCTATTGATGTTATTGATGTTATTGATGCTATTGATGTTATTGATGTTATTGATGTTATTGATGTTATTAATGTTATTGATGTTATTGATGTTATTGATGTTATTGATGTTATTGATGCTATTGATGTTATTGATGTTATTGATGCTATTGATGTTATTGATGTTATTGATGTTATTGATGTTATTAATGTTATTGATGTTATTGATGTTATTGATGTTATTGATGTTATTAATGCTATTGATGTTATTGATGCTATTGATGTTATTGATGTTATTGATGCTATTGATGCTATTGATGTTATTGATGTTATTGATGCTATTGATGCTATTGATGCTATTGATGTTATTGATGTTATTGATGCTATTGATGTTATTGATGTTTTTGATGTTATTGATGTTATTGATGCTATTGATGTTATTGATGTTATTGATGTTATTGATGCTATTGATGCTATTGATGCTATTGATGCTATTGATGTTATTGATGCTATTGATGCTATTGATGTTATTGATGTTATTGATGCTATTGATGCTATTGATGCTATTGATGTTATTGATGTTATTGATGTTATTGGTGCTATTGATGTTATTAATGTTATTGATGTTATTGATGCTATTGATGCTATTGATGCTATTGACGCTATTGATGTTATTGATGTTATTGATGCTATTGATGCTATTGATGTTATTGATGCTATTGATGCTATTGATGCTATTGATGTTATTGATGTTATTGATGCTATTGATGCTATTGATGCTATTGATGCTATTGATGCTATTGATGTTATTGATGCTATTGATGCTATTGATGTTATTGATGTTATTGATGTTATTGATGTTATTGATGTTATTAATGTTATTGATGTTATTGATGTTATTGATGTTATTGATGCTATTGATGCTGTTGATGCTATTGATGTTATGGATGTTATTGATGCTGTTGATGCTATTGATGTTATGGATGTTATTGATGTTATTGATGTTATTGATGCTATTGATGTTATTAATGCTATTGATGTTATTGATGTTATTGATGTTATTGATGTTATTGATGCTATTGATGTTATTGATGCTATTGATGTTATTGATGCTATTGATGTTATTGATGCTATTGATGTTATTGATGCTATTGATGTTATTAATGCTATTGATGTTATTGATGTTATTGATGTTATTGATGTTATTGATGTTATTGATGTTATTGATGTTATTGATGTTATTAATGTTATTGATGTTATTGATGTTATTGATGTTATTGATGTTATTGATGCTATTGATGTTATTGATGTTATTGATGCTATTGATGTTATTGATGTTATTGATGTTATTGATGTTATTAATGTTATTGATGTTATTGATGTTATTGATGTTATTGATGTTATTGATGTTATTAATGCTATTGATGTTATTGATGCTATTGATGTTATTGATGTTATTGATGCTATTGATGCTATTGATGCTATTGATGTTATTGATGCTATTGATGTTATTGATGCTATTGATGTTATTGATGCTATTGATGTTATTGATGCTATTGATGTTATTGATGCTATTGATGTTATTAATGCTATTGATGTTATTGATGTTATTGATGTTATTGATGTTATTGATGTTATTGATGTTATTGATGTTATTAATGTTATTGATGTTATTGATGTTATTGATGTTATTGATGTTATTGATGCTATTGATGTTATTGATGTTATTGATGCTATTGATGTTATTGATGTTATTGATGTTATTGATGTTATTAATGTTATTGATGCATTGATGCTATTGATGCTATTGATGTTATTGATGCTATTGATGTTATTGATGCTATTGATGTTATTAATGCTATTGATGTTATTGATGTTATTGATGTTATTGATGTTATTGATGTTATTGATGTTATTGATGTTATTAATGTTATTGATGTTATTGATGTTATTGATGTTATTGATGTTATTGATGCTATTGATGTTATTGATGTTATTGATGCTATTGATGTTATTGATGTTATTGATGTTATTGATGTTATTAATGTTATTGATGTTATTGATGTTATTGATGTTATTGATGTTATTGATGTTATTAATGCTATTGATGTTATTGATGCTATTGATGTTATTGATGTTATTGATGCTATTGATGCTATTGATGTTATTGATGTTATTGATGCTATTGATGCTATTGATGCTATTGATGTTATTGATGTTATTGATGCTATTGATGTTATTGATGTTTTTGATGTTATTGATGTTATTGATGCTATTGATGTTATTGATGTTATTGATGTTATTGATGCTATTGATGCTATTGATGCTATTGATGCTATTGATGTTATTGATGCTATTGATGCTATTGATGTTATTGATGTTATTGATGCTATTGATGCTATTGATGCTATTGATGTTATTGATGTTATTGATGTTATTGGTGCTATTGATGTTATTATTGTTATTGATGTTATTGATGCTATTGATGCTATTGATGCTATTGACGCTATTGATGTTATTGGTGTTATTGATGCTATTGATGCTATTGATGTTATTGATGCTATTGATGCTATTGATGCTATTGATGTTATTGATGTTATTGATGCTATTGATGCTATTGATGCTATTGATGCTATTGATGCTATTGATGTTATTGATGCTATTGATGCTATTGATGTTATTGATGTTATTGATGTTATTGATGTTATTGATGTTATTAATGTTATTGATGTTATTGATGTTATTGATGCTATTGATGCTGTTGATGCTATTGATGTTATGGATGTTATTGATGCTGTTGATGCTATTGATGTTATGGATGTTATTGATGTTATTGATGTTATTGATGCTATTGATGTTATTAATGCTATTGATGTTATTGATGTTATTGATGTTATTGATGCTATTGATGTTATTGATGCTATTGATGTTATTGATGCTATTGATGTTATTGATGCTATTGATGTTATTGATGCTATTGATGTTATTGATGCTATTGATGTTATTAATGCTATTGATGTTATTGATGTTATTGATGTTATTGATGTTATTGATGTTATTGATGTTATTGATGTTATTGATGTTATTAATGTTATTGATGTTATTGATGTTATTGATGTTATTGATGTTATTGATGCTATTGATGTTATTGATGTTATTGATGCTATTGATGTTATTGATGTTATTGATGTTATTGATGTTATTAATGTTATTGATGTTATTGATGTTATTGATGTTATTGATGTTATTAATGCTATTGATGTTATTGATGCTATTGATGTTATTGATGTTATTGATGCTATTGATGCTATTGATGTTATTGATGTTATTGATGCTATTGATGCTATTGATGCTATTGATGTTATTGATGTTATTGATGCTATTGATGTTATTGATGTTTTTGATGTTATTGATGTTATTGATGCTATTGATGTTATTGATGTTATTGATGTTATTGATGCTATTGATGCTATTGATGCTATTGATGCTATTGATGTTATTGATGCTATTGATGCTATTGATGTTATTGATGTTATTGATGCTATTGATGCTATTGATGCTATTGATGTTATTGATGTTATTGATGTTATTGGTGCTATTGATGTTATTAATGTTATTGATGTTATTGATGCTATTGATGCTATTGATGCTATTGACGCTATTGATGTTATTGATGTTATTGATGCTATTGATGCTATTGATGTTATTGATGCTATTGATGCTATTGATGCTATTGATGTTATTGATGCTATTGATGCTATTGATGCTATTGATGCTATTGATGCTATTGATGTTATTGATGCTATTGATGCTATTGATGTTATTGATGCTATTGATGCTATTGATGTTATTGATGCTATTGATGTTATTGATGCTATTGATGTTATTGATGCTATTGATGTTATTGATGCTATTGATGTTATTGATGCTATTGATGTTATTAATGCTATTGATGTTATTGATGTTATTGATGTTATTGATGTTATTGATGTTATTGATGTTATTGATGTTATTAATGTTATTGATGTTATTGATGTTATTGATGTTATTGATGTTATTGATGCTATTGATGTTATTGATGTTATTGATGCTATTGATGTTATTGATGTTATTGATGTTATTGATGTTATTAATGTTATTGATGTTATTGATGTTATTGATGTTATTGATGTTATTGATGCTATTGATGTTATTGATGTTATTGATGCTATTGATGTTATTGATGTTATTGATGTTATTGATGTTATTAATGTTATTGATGTTATTGATGTTATTGATGTTATTGATGTTATTGATGTTATTAATGCTATTGATGTTATTGATGCTATTGATGTTATTGATGTTATTGATGCTATTGATGCTATTGATGTTATTGATGTTATTGATGCTATTGATGCTATTGATGCTATTGATGTTATTGATGTTATTGATGCTATTGATGTTATTGATGTTTTTGATGTTATTGATGTTATTGATGCTATTGATGTTATTGATGTTATTGATGTTATTGATGCTATTGATGCTATTGATGCTATTGATGCTATTGATGTTATTGATGCTATTGATGCTATTGATGTTATTGATGTTATTGATGCTATTGATGCTATTGATGCTATTGATGTTATTGATGTTATTGATGTTATTGGTGCTATTGATGTTATTAATGTTATTGATGTTATTGATGCTATTGATGCTATTGATGCTATTGACGCTATTGATGTTATTGATGTTATTGATGCTATTGATGCTATTGATGTTATTGATGCTATTGATGCTATTGATGCTATTGATGTTATTGATGTTATTGATGCTATTGATGCTATTGATGCTATTGATGCTATTGATGCTATTGATGTTATTGATGCTATTGATGCTATTGATGTTATTGATGTTATTGATGTTATTGATGTTATTGATGTTATTAATGTTATTGATGTTATTGATGTTATTGATGTTATTGATGCTATTGATGCTGTTGATGCTATTGATGTTATGGATGTTATTGATGCTGTTGATGCTATTGATGTTATGGATGTTATTGATGTTATTGATGTTATTGATGCTATTGATGTTATTAATGCTATTGATGTTATTGATGTTATTGATGTTATTGATGTTATTGATGCTATTGATGTTATTGATGCTATTGATGTTATTGATGCTATTGATGTTATTGATGCTATTGATGTTATTGATGCTATTGATGTTATTAATGCTATTGATGTTATTGATGTTATTGATGTTATTGATGTTATTGATGTTATTGATGTTATTGATGTTATTGATGTTATTAATGTTATTGATGTTATTGATGTTATTGATGTTATTGATGTTATTGATGCTATTGATGTTATTGATGTTATTGATGCTATTGATGTTATTGATGTTATTGATGTTATTGATGTTATTAATGTTATTGATGTTATTGATGTTATTGATGTTATTGATGTTATTGATGTTATTGATGTTATTAATGCTATTGATGTTATTGATGCTATTGATGTTATTGATGTTATTGATGCTATTGATGCTATTGATGCTATTGATGTTATTGATGCTATTGATGTTATTGATGCTATTGATGTTATTGATGCTATTGATGTTATTGATGCTATTGATGTTATTGATGCTATTGATGTTATTAATGCTATTGATGTTATTGATGTTATTGATGTTATTGATGTTATTGATGTTATTGATGTTATTGATGTTATTAATGTTATTGATGTTATTGATGTTATTGATGTTATTGATGTTATTGATGCTATTGATGTTATTGATGTTATTGATGCTATTGATGTTATTGATGTTATTGATGTTATTGATGTTATTAATGTTATTGATGTTATTGATGTTATTGATGTTATTGATGTTATTGATGTTATTAATGCTATTGATGTTATTGATGCTATTGATGTTATTGATGTTATTGATGCTATTGATGCTATTGATGTTATTGATGTTATTGATGCTATTGATGCTATTGATGCTATTGATGTTATTGATGTTATTGATGCTATTGATGTTATTGATGTTTTTGATGTTATTGATGTTATTGATGCTATTGATGTTATTGATGTTATTGATGTTATTGATGCTATTGATGCTATTGATGCTATTGATGCTATTGATGTTATTGATGCTATTGATGCTATTGATGTTATTGATGTTATTGATGCTATTGATGCTATTGATGCTATTGATGTTATTGATGTTATTGATGTTATTGGTGCTATTGATGTTAATAATGTTATTGATGTTATTGATGCTATTGATGCTATTGATGCTATTGACGCTATTGATGTTATTGATGTTATTGATGCTATTGATGCTATTGATGTTATTGATGTTATTGATGCATTGATGCTATTGATGCTATTGATGTTATTGATGCTATTGATGTTATTGATGTTATTGATGTTATTGATGCTATTGATGTTATTGATGTTTTTGATGTTATTGATGCTATTGATGCTATTGATGTTATTGATGCTATTGATGTTATTGATGTTATTGATGTTATTGATGCTATTGATGCTATTGATGTTATTGATGCTATTGATGTTATTGATGCTATTGATGTTATTGATGCTATTGATGTTATTGATGCTATTGATGTTATTGATGCTATTGATGGTATTGATGCTATTGATGGTATTGATGTTATTGATGCTATTGATGCTATTGATGCTATTAATGTTATTGATGTTATTGATGCTATTGATGTTATTGATGTTATTGATGTTATTGATGTTATTGATGTTATTAATGTTATTGATGTTATTGATGTTATTGATGTTATTGATGCCATTGATGCTGTTGATGCTATTGATGTTATGGATGTTATTGATGTTATTGATGTTATTGATGCTATTGATGTTATTAATGCTATTGATGTTATTGATGTTATTGATGCTATTGATGCTATTGATGTTATTGATGCTATTGATGCTATTGATGTTATTGATGTTATTGATGCTATTGATGCTATTGATGTTATTGATGTTATTGATGTTATTGATGTTATTGATGTTATTGATGTTATTGATGTTATTGATGTTAGTGATGTTATTGATGTTATTGATGTCATTGACGTTATTGATGCTATTGATGTTATTGATGCTATTGATGCTATTGATGTTATTGATGTTATTGATGTTATTGATGTTATTGATGCTATTGATGTTATTGATGTTATTGATGCTATTGATGTTATTGATGTTATTGATGTTATTAATGTTATTGATGCTATTGATGCTATTGATGTTATTGATGCCATTGATGCTGTTGATGCTATTGATGTTATGAATGTTATTGATGTTATTGTTGTTATTGATGCTATTGATGTTATTGATGTTATTGATGCTATTGATGTTATTGATGTTATTTATGTTAATGATTTTATTGATGCTATTGATGTTATTGATGCTATTGATGTTATTGATGCTATTGATGTTATTGATGTTATTGATGCTATTGATGTTATTGATGCTATTGATGCTATTGATACTATTGATGTTATTGATGCCATTGATGCTATTGATGTTATTGATGTTATTGATGCATTGATGCTATTGATGCTATTGATGTTATTGATGCTATTGATGTTATTGATGCTATTGATGTTATTAATGCTATTGATGTTATTGATGTTATTGATGTTATTGATGTTATTGATGTTATTGATGTTATTGATGTTATTAATGTTATTGATGTTATTGATGTTATTGATGTTATTGATGTTATTGATGCTATTGATGTTATTGATGTTATTGATGCTATTGATGTTATTGATGTTATTGATGTTATTGATGTTATTAATGTTATTGATGTTATTGATGTTATTGATGTTATTGATGTTATTGATGTTATTGATGTTATTAATGCTATTGATGTTATTGATGCTATTGATGTTATTGATGTTATTGATGCTATTGATGCTATTGATGTTATTGATGTTATTGATGCTATTGATGCTATTGATGCTATTGATGTTATTGATGTTATTGATGCTATTGATGTTATTGATGTTTTTGATGTTATTGATGTTATTGATGCTATTGATGTTATTGATGTTATTGATGTTATTGATGCTATTGATGCTATTGATGCTATTGATGCTATTGATGTTATTGATGCTATTGATGCTATTGATGTTATTGATGTTATTGATGCTATTGATGCTATTGATGCTATTAATGTTATTGATGTTATTGATGTTATTGGTGCTATTGATGTTATTAATGTTATTGATGTTATTGATGCTATTGATGCTATTGATGCTATTGACGCTATTGATGTTATTGATGTTATTGATGCTATTGATGCTATTGATGTTATTGATGCTATTGATGCTATTGATGCTATTGATGTTATTGATGTTATTGATGCTATTGATGCTATTGATGCTATTGATGCTATTGATGCTATTGATGTTATTGATGCTATTGATGCTATTGATGTGATTGATGTTATTGATGTTATTGATGTTATTGATGTTATTAATGTTATTGATGTTATTGATGTTATTGATGTTATTGATGCTATTGATGCTGTTGATGCTATTGATGTTATGGATGTTATTGATGCTGTTGATGCTATTGATGTTATGGATGTTATTGATGTTATTGATGTTATTGATGCTATTGATGTTATTAATGCTATTGATGTTATTGATGTTATTGATGTTATTGATGTTATTGATGCTATTGATGTTATTGATGCTATTGATGTTATTGATGCTATTGATGTTATTGATGCTATTGATGTTATTGATGCTATTGATGTTATTAATGCTATTGATGTTATTGATGTTATTGATGTTATTGATGTTATTGATGTTATTGATGTTATTGATGTTATTGATGTTATTAATGTTATTGATGTTATTGATGTTATTGATGTTATTGATGTTATTGATGCTATTGATGTTATTGATGCTATTGATGTTATTGATGTTATTGATGCTATTGATGTTATTGATGTTATTGATGTTATTGATGTTATTAATGTTATTGATGTTATTGATGTTATTGATGTTATTGATGCTATTGATGCTGTTGATGCTATTGATGTTATGGATGTTATTGATGCTGTTGATGCTATTGATGTTATGGATGTTATTGATGTTATTGATGTTATTGATGCTATTGATGTTATTAATGCTATTGATGTTATTGATGTTATTGATGTTATTGATGTTATTGATGTTATTGATGCTATTGATGTTATTGATGCTATTGATGTTATTGATGCTATTGATGTTATTGATGTTATTGATGCTATTGATGTTATTGATGTTATTGATGCTATTGATGTTATTGATGTTATTGATGTTATTGATGTTATTGATGTTATTAATGTTATTGATGTTATTGATGTTATTGATGTTATTGATGTTATTGATGTTATTAATGCTATTGATGTTATTGATGCTATTGATGTTATTGATGTTATTGATGCTATTGATGCTATTGATGCTATTGATGTTATTGATGCTATTGATGTTATTGATGCTATTGATGTTATTGATGCTATTGATGTTATTGATGCTATTGATGTTATTGATGCTATTGATGTTATTAATGCTATTGATGTTATTGATGTTATTGATGTTATTGATGTTATTGATGTTATTGATGTTATTGATGTTATTAATGTTATTGATGTTATTGATGTTATTGATGTTATTGATGTTATTGATGCTATTGATGTTATTGATGTTATTGATGTTATTGATGCTATTGATGTTATTGATGTTATTGATGCTATTGATGTTATTGATGTTATTGATGTTATTGATGTTATTAATGTTATTGATGTTATTGATGTTATTGATGTTATTGATGTTATTGATGTTATTAATGCTATTGATGTTATTGATGCTATTGATGTTATTGATGTTATTGATGCTATTGATGCTATTGATGTTATTGATGTTATTGATGTTATTGATGCTATTGATGTTATTGATGTTATTTATGTTAATGATTTTATTGATGCTATTGATGTTATTGATGCTATTGATGTTATTGATGCTATTGATGTTATTGATGTTATTGATGTTATTGATGCTATTGATGTTATTGATGCTATTGATGCTATTGATACTATTGATGTTATTGATGCTATTGATGCTATTGATGTTATTGATGTTATTGATGTTATTGATGCATTGATGCTATTGATGTTATTGATGTTATTGATGTTATTGATGCTATTGATGCTATTGATGTTATTGATGTTATTGATGCTATTGATGCTATTGATGCTATTGATGTTATTGATGTTATTGATGCTATTGATGTTATTGATGTTTTTGATGTTATTGATGTTATTGATGCTATTGATGTTATTGATGTTATTGATGTTATTGATGCTATTGATGCTAATGATGCTATTGATGCTATTGATGTTATTGATGCTATTGATGCTATTGATGTTATTGATGTTATTGATGCTATTGATGCTATTGATGCTATTGATGTTATTGATGTTATTGATGTTATTGGTGCTATTGATGTTATTAATGTTATTGATGTTATTGATGCTATTGATGCTATTGATGCTATTGACGCTATTGATGTTATTGATGTTATTGATGCTATTGATGCTATTGATGTTATTGATGCTATTGATGCTATTGATGCTATTGATGTTATTGATGTTATTGATGCTATTGATGCTATTGATGCTATTGATGCTATTGATGCTATTGATGTTATTGATGCTATTGATGCTATTGATGTTATTGATGCTATTGATGCTATTGATATTATTGATGCTATTGATGTTATTGATGCTATTGATGTTATTGATGCTATTGATCTTATTGATGCTATTGATGTTATTGATGCTATTGATGTTATTGATGCTATTGATGTTATTAATGCTATTGATGTTATTGATGTTATTGATGTTATTGATGTTATTGATGTTATTGATGTTATTGATGTTATTGATGTTATTAATGTTATTGATGTTATTGATGTTATTGATGTTATTGATGTTATTGATGCTATTGATGTTATTGATGTTATTGATGCTATTGATGTTATTGATGTTATTGATGTTATTGATGTTATTAATGTTATTGATGTTATTGATGTTATTGATGTTATTGATGTTATTGATGTTATTAATGCTATTGATGTTATTGATGCTATTGATGTTATTGATGTTATTGATGCTATTGATGCTATTGATGCTATTGATGCTATTGATGTTATTGATGTTATTGATGCTATTGATGTTATTGATGTTTTTGATGTTATTGATGTTATTGATGCTATTGATGTTATTGATGTTATTGATGTTATTGATGCTATTGATGCTATTGATGCTATTGATGCTATTGATGTTATTGATGCTATTGATGCTATTGATGTTATTGATGTTATTGATGCTATTGATGCTATTGATGCTATTGATGTTATTGATGTTATTGATGTTATTGGTGCTATTGATGTTATTAATGTTATTGATGTTATTGATGCTATTGATGCTATTGATGCTATTGATGTTATTGATGTTATTGATGTTATTGATGTTATTGATGTTATTAATGTTATTGATGTTATTGATGTTATTGATGTTATTGATGTTATTGATGCTATTGATGTTATTGATGTTATTGATGCTATTGATGTTATTGATGTTATTGATGTTATTGATGTTATTAATGTTATTGATGTTATTGATGTTATTGATGTTATTGATGTTATTGATGTTATTAATGCTATTGATGTTATTGATGCTATTGATGTTATTGATGTTATTGATGCTATTGATGCTATTGATGCTATTGATGCTATTGATGTTATTGATGTTATTGATGCTATTGATGTTATTGATGTTTTTGATGTTATTGATGTTATTGATGCTATTGATGTTATTGATGTTATTGATGTTATTGATGCTATTGATGCTATTGATGCTATTGATGCTATTGATGTTATTGATGCTATTGATGCTATTGATGTTATTGATGTTATTGATGCTATTGATGCTATTGATGCTATTGATGCTATTGATGTTATTGATGCTATTGATGCTATTGATGTTATTGATGTTATTGATGTTATTGATGTTATTGATGTTATTAATGTTATTGATGTTATTGATGTTATTGATGTTATTGATGCTATTGATGCTGTTGATGCTATTGATGTTATGGATGTTATTGATGCTGTTGATGCTATTGATGTTATGGATGTTATTGATGTTATTGATGTTATTGATGCTATTGATGTTATTAATGCTATTGATGTTATTGATGTTATTGATGTTATTGATGTTATTGATGCTATTGATGTTATTGATGCTATTGATGTTATTGATGCTATTGATGTTATTGATGCTATTGATGTTATTGATGCTATTGATGTTATTAATGCTATTGATGTTATTGATGTTATTGATGTTATTGATGTTATTGATGTTATTGATGTTATTGATGTTATTAATGTTATTGATGTTATTGATGTTATTGATGTTATTGATGTTATTGATGCTATTGATGTTATTGATGCTATTGATGTTATTGATGTTATTGATGCTATTGATGTTATTGATGTAATTGATGTTATTGATGTTATTGATGTTATTGATGTTATTAATGTTATTGATGTTATTGATGTTATTGATGTTATTGATGCTATTGATGCTGTTGATGCTATTGATGTTATGGATGTTATTGATGCTGTTGATGCTATTGATGTTATGGATGTTATTGATGTTATTGATGTTATTGATGCTATTGATGTTATTAATGCTATTGATGTTATTGATGTTATTGATGTTATTGATGTTATTGATGCTATTGATGTTATTGATGCTATTGATGTTATTGATGCTATTGATGTTATTGATGCTATTGATGTTATTGATGCTATTGATGTTATTAATGCTATTGATGTTATTGATGTTATTAATGTTATTGATGTTATTGATGTTATTGATGTTATTGATGTTATTGATGTTATTGATGTTATTAATGTTATTGATGTTATTGATGTTATTGATGTTATTGATGTTATTGATGCTATTGATGTTATTGATGTTATTGATGCTATTGATGTTATTGATGTTATTGATGTTATTGATGTTATTAATGTTATTAATGCTATTGATGTTATTGATGCTATTGATGTTATTGATGTTATTGATGCTATTGATGCTATTGATGTTATTAATGCTATTGATGTTATTGATGTTATTGATGTTATTGATGTTATTGATGTTATTGATGTTATTGATGTTATTAATGTTATTGATGTTATTGATGTTATTGATGTTATTGATGTTATTGATGCTATTGATGTTATTGATGTTATTGATGTTATTGATGCTATTGATGTTATTGATGTTATTGATGCTATTGATGTTATTGATGTTATTGATGTTATTGATGTTATTAATGTTATTGATGTTATTGATGTTATTGATGTTATTGATGTTATTGATGTTATTAATGCTATTGATGTTATTGATGCTATTGATGTTATTGATGTTATTGATGCTATTGATGCTATTGATGTTATTGATGTTATTGATGTTATTGATGCTATTGATGTTATTGATGTTATTTATGTTAATGATTTTATTGATGCTATTGATGTTATTGATGCTATTGATGTTATTGATGCTATTGATGTTATTGATGTTATTGATGTTATTGATGCTATTGATGTTATTGATGCTATTGATGCTATTGATACTATTGATGTTATTGATGCTATTGATGCTATTGATGTTATTGATGTTATTGATGTTATTGATGCATTGATGCTATTGATGTTATTGATGTTATTGATGTTATTGATGCTATTGATGCTATTGATGTTATTGATGTTATTGATGCTATTGATGCTATTGATGCTATTGATGTTATTGATGTTATTGATGCTATTGATGTTATTGATGTTTTTGATGTTATTGATGTTATTGATGCTATTGATGTTATTGATGTTATTGATGTTATTGATGCTATTGATGCTAATGATGCTATTGATGCTATTGATGTTATTGATGCTATTGATGCTATTGATGTTATTGATGTTATTGATGCTATTGATGCTATTGATGCTATTGATGTTATTGATGTTATTGATGTTATTGGTGCTATTGATGTTATTAATGTTATTGATGTTATTGATGCTATTGATGCTATTGATGCTATTGACGCTATTGATGTTATTGATGTTATTGATGCTATTGATGCTATTGATGTTATTGATGCTATTGATGCTATTGATGCTATTGATGTTATTGATGTTATTGATGCTATTGATGCTATTGATGCTATTGATGCTATTGATGCTATTGATGTTATTGATGCTATTGATGCTATTGATGCTATTGATGTTATTGATGCTATTGATGCTATTGATATTATTGATGCTATTGATGTTATTGATGCTATTGATGTTATTGATGCTATTGATCTTATTGATGCTATTGATGTTATTGATGCTATTGATGTTATTGATGCTATTGATGTTATTAATGCTATTGATGTTATTGATGTTATTGATGTTATTGATGTTATTGATGTTATTGATGTTATTGATGTTATTGATGTTATTAATGTTATTGATGTTATTGATGTTATTGATGTTATTGATGTTATTGATGCTATTGATGTTATTGATGTTATTGATGCTATTGATGTTATTGATGTTATTGATGTTATTGATGTTATTAATGTTATTGATGTTATTGATGTTATTGATGTTATTGATGTTATTGATGTTATTAATGCTATTGATGTTATTGATGCTATTGATGTTATTGATGTTATTGATGCTATTGATGCTATTGATGCTATTGATGCTATTGATGTTATTGATGTTATTGATGCTATTGATGTTATTGATGTTTTTGATGTTATTGATGTTATTGATGCTATTGATGTTATTGATGTTATTGATGTTATTGATGCTATTGATGCTATTGATGCTATTGATGTTATTGATGTTATTGATGCTATTGATGCTATTGATGTTATTGATGTTATTGATGCTATTGATGCTATTGATGCTATTGATGTTATTGATGTTATTGATGTTATTGGTGCTATTGATGTTATTAATGTTATTGATGTTATTGATGCTATTGATGCTATTGATGCTATTGATGTTATTGATGTTATTGATGTTATTGATGTTATTGATGTTATTAATGTTATTGATGTTATTGATGTTATTGATGTTATTGATGTTATTGATGCTATTGATGTTATTGATGTTATTGATGCTATTGATGTTATTGATGTTATTGATGTTATTGATGTTATTAATGTTATTGATGTTATTGATGTTATTGATGTTATTGATGTTATTGATGTTATTAATGCTATTGATGTTATTGATGCTATTGATGTTATTGATGTTATTGATGCTATTGATGCTATTGATGCTATTGATGCTATTGATGTTATTGATGTTATTGATGCTATTGATGTTATTGATGTTTTTGATGTTATTGATGTTATTGATGCTATTGATGTTATTGATGTTATTGATGTTATTGATGCTATTGATGCTATTGATGCTATTGATGCTATTGATGTTATTGATGCTATTGATGCTATTGATGTTATTGATGTTATTGATGCTATTGATGCTATTGATGCTATTGATGCTATTGATGTTATTGATGCTATTGATGCTATTGATGTTATTGATGTTATTGATGTTATTGATGTTATTGATGTTATTAATGTTATTGATGTTATTGATGTTATTGATGTTATTGATGCTATTGATGCTGTTGATGCTATTGATGTTATGGATGTTATTGATGCTGTTGATGCTATTGATGTTATGGATGTTATTGATGTTATTGATGTTATTGATGCTATTGATGTTATTAATGCTATTGATGTTATTGATGTTATTGATGTTATTGATGTTATTGATGCTATTGATGTTATTGATGCTATTGATGTTATTGATGCTATTGATGTTATTGATGCTATTGATGTTATTGATGCTATTGATGTTATTAATGCTATTGATGTTATTGATGTTATTGATGTTATTGATGTTATTGATGTTATTGATGTTATTGATGTTATTAATGTTATTGATGTTATTGATGTTATTGATGTTATTGATGTTATTGATGCTATTGATGTTATTGATGCTATTGATGTTATTGATGTTATTGATGCTATTGATGTTATTGATGTAATTGATGTTATTGATGTTATTGATGTTATTGATGTTATTAATGTTATTGATGTTATTGATGTTATTGATGTTATTGATGCTATTGATGCTGTTGATGCTATTGATGTTATGGATGTTATTGATGCTGTTGATGCTATTGATGTTATGGATGTTATTGATGTTATTGATGTTATTGATGCTATTGATGTTATTAATGCTATTGATGTTATTGATGTTATTGATGTTATTGATGTTATTGATGCTATTGATGTTATTGATGCTATTGATGTTATTGATGCTATTGATGTTATTGATGTTATTGATGCTATTGATGCTATTGATGTTATTGATGTTATTGATGCTATTGATGCTATTGATGCTATTGATGTTATTGATGTTATTGATGCTATTGATGTTATTGATGTTTTTGATGTTATTGATGTTATTGATGCTATTGATGTTATTGATGTTATTGATGTTATTGATGCTATTGATGCTATTGATGCTATTGATGCTATTGATGTTATTGATGTTATTGATGTTATTGATGCTATTGATGCTATTGATGCTATTGATGCTATTGATGTTATTGATGCTATTGATGCTATTGATGTTATTGATGTTATTGATGCTATTGATGCTATTGATGCTATTGATGTTATTGATGTTATTGATGTTATTGGTGCTATTGATGTTATTAATGTTATTGATGTTATTGATGCTATTGATGCTATTGATGCTATTGACGCTATTGATGTTATTGATGTTATTGATGCTATTGATGCTATTGATGTTATTGATGCTATTGATGCTATTGATGCTATTGATGTTATTGATGTTATTGATGCTATTGATGCTATTGATGCTATTGATGCTATTGATGCTATTGATGTTATTGATGCTATTGATGCTATTGATGTTATTGATGTTATTGATGTTATTGATGTTATTGATGTTATTAATGTTATTGATGTTATTGATGTTATTGATGTTATTGATGCTATTGATGCTGTTGATGCTATTGATGTTATGGATGTTATTGATGCTGTTGATGCTATTGATGTTATGGATGTTATTGATGTTATTGATGTTATTGATGCTATTGATGTTATTAATTCTATTGATGTTATTGATGTTATTGATGTTATTGATGTTATTGATGCTATTGATGTTATTGATGCTATTGATGTTATTGATGCTATTGATGTTATTGATGCTATTGATGTTATTGATGCTATTGATGTTATTAATGCTATTGATGTTATTGATGTTATTGATGTTATTGATGTTATTGATGTTATTGATGTTATTGATGTTATTAATGTTATTGATGTTATTGATGTTATTGATGTTATTGATGTTATTGATGCTATTAATGTTATTGATGCTATTGATGTTATTGATGTTATTGATGCTATTGATGTTATTGATGTTATTGATGTTATTGATGTTATTAATGTTATTGATGTTATTGATGTTATTGATGTTATTGATGCTATTGATGCTGTTGATGCTATTGATGTTATGGATGTTATTGATGCTGTTGATGCTATTGATGTTATGGATGTTATTGATGTTATTGATGTTATTGATGCTATTGATGTTATTAATGCTATTGATGTTATTGATGTTATTGATGTTATTGATGTTATTGATGCTATTGATGTTATTGATGCTATTGATGTTATTGATGCTATTGATGTTATTGATGTTATTGATGCTATTGATGTTATTGATGTTATTGATGCTATTGATGTTATTGATGTTATTGATGTTATTGATGTTATTAATGTTATTGATGTTATTGATGTTATTGATGTTATTGATGTTATTGATGTTATTGATGTTATTAATGCTATTGATGTTATTGATGCTATTGATGTTATTGATGTTATTGATGCTATTGATGCTATTGATGCTATTGATGTTATTGATGCTATTGATGTTATTGATGCTATTGATGTTATTGATGCTATTGATGTTATTGATGCTATTGATGTTATTGATGCTATTGATGTTATTAATGCTATTGATGTTATTGATGTTATTGATGTTATTGATGTTATTGATGTTATTGATGTTATTGATGTTATTGATGTTATTAATGTTATTGATGTTATTGATGTTATTGATGTTATTGATGTTATTGATGCTATTGATGTTATTGATGTTATTGATGCTATTGATGTTATTGATGTTATTGATGTTATTGATGTTATTAATGTTATTGATGTTATTGATGTTATTGATGTTATTGATGTTATTGATGTTATTAATGCTATTGATGTTATTGATGCTATTGATGTTATTGATGTTATTGATGCTATTGATGCTATTGATGTTATTGATGTTATTGATGCTATTGATGCTATTGATGCTATTGATGTTATTGATGTTATTGATGCTATTGATGTTATTGATGTTTTTGATGTTATTGATGTTATTGATGCTATTGATGTTATTGATGTTATTGATGTTATTGATGCTATTGATGCTATTGATGCTATTGATGCTATTGATGTTATTGATGCTATTGATGCTATTGATGTTATTGATGTTATTGATGCTATTGATGCTATTGATGCTATTGATGTTATTGATGTTATTGATGTTATTGGTGCTATTGATGTTATTAATGTTATTGATGTTATTGATGCTATTGATGCTATTGATGCTATTGACGCTATTGATGTTATTGATGTTATTGATGCTATTGATGCTATTGATGTTATTGATGCTATTGATGCTATTGATGCTATTGATGTTATTGATGTTATTGATGCTATTGATGCTATTGATGCTATTGATGCTATTGATGCTATTGATGCTATTGATGTTATTGATTCTATTGATGCTATTGATGTTATTGATGCTATTGATGCTATTGATGTTATTGATGCTATTGATGTTATTGATGCTATTGATGTTATTGATGCTATTGATGCTATTAATGTTATTGATGTTATTGATGCTATTGATGTTATTGATGTTTTTGATGTTATTGATGTTATTGATGCTATTGATGTTATTGATGTTATTGATGTTATTGATGCTATTGATGCTATTGATGCTATTGATGCTATTGATGTTATTGATGCTATTGATGCTATTGATGTTATTGATGTTATTGATGCTATTGATGCTATTGATGCTATTGATGTTATTGATGTTATTGATGTTATTGGTGCTATTGATGTTATTAATGTTATTGATGTTATTGATGCTATTGATGCTATTGATGCTATTGACGCTATTGATGTTATTGATGTTATTGATGCTATTGATGCTATTGATGTTATTGATGCTATTGATGCTATTAATGCTATTGATGTTATTGATGTTATTGATGCTATTGATGCTATTGATGCTATTGATGCTTTTGATGCTATTGATGTTATTGATGCTATTGATGCTATTGATGTTATTGATGCTATTGATGCTATTGATGTTATTGATGCTATTGATGTTATTGATGCTATTGATGTTATTGATGCTATTGATGTTATTGATGCTATTGATGTTATTGATGCTATTGATGTTATTGATGCTATTGATGTTATTAATGCTATTGATGTTATTGATGTTATTGATGTTATTGATGTTATTGATGTTATTGATGTTATTGATGTTATTAATGTTATTGATGTTATTGATGTTATTGATGTTATTGATGTTATTGATGCTATTGATGTTATTGATGTTATTGATGCTATTGATGTTATTGATGTTATTGATGCTATTGATGTTATTGATGTTTTTGATGTTATTGATGTTATTGATGCTATTGATGTTATTGATGTTATTGATGTTATTGATGCTATTGATGCTATTGATGCTATTGATGCTATTGATGTTATTGATGCTATTGATGCTATTGATGTTATTGATGTTATTGATGCTATTGATGCTATTGATGCTATTGACGCTATTGATGTTATTGATGTTATTGATGCTATTGATGCTATTGATGTTATTGATGCTATTGATGCTATTGATGCTATTGATGTTATTGATGTTATTGATGCTATTGATGCAATTGATGCTATTGATGCTATTGATGCTATTGATGTTATTGATGCTATTGATGCTATTGATGTTATTGATGTTATTGATGTTATTGATGTTATTGATGTTATTAATGTTATTGATGTTATTGATGTTATTGATGTTATTGATGTTATTGATGCTGTTGATGCTATTGATGTTATGGATGTTATTGATGCTGTTGATGCTATTGATGTTATGGATGTTATTGATGTTATTGATGTTATTGATGCTATTGATGTTATTAATGCTATTGATGTTATTGATGTTATTGATGTTATTGATGTTATTGATGCTATTGATGTTATTGATGCTATTGATGTTATTGATGCTATTGATGTTATTGATGCTATTGATGTTATTGATGCTATTGATGTTATTAATGCTATTGATGTTATTGATGTTATTGATGTTATTGATGTTATTGATGTTATTGATGTTATTGATGTTATTAATGTTATTGATGTTATTGATGTTATTGATGTTATTGATGTTATTGATGCTATTGATGTTATTGATGCTATTGATGTTATTGATGTTATTGATGCTATTGATGTTATTGATGTTATTGATGTTATTGATGTTATTGATGTTATTGATGTTATTAATGTTATTAATGTTATTGATGTTATTGATGTTATTGATGCTATTGATGCTGTTGATGCTATTGATGTTATGGATGTTATTGACGTTATTGATGTTATTGATGCTATTGATGTTATTAATGCTATTGATGTTATTGATGTTATTGATGTTATTGATGTTATTGATGCTATTGATGTTATTGATGCTATTGATGTTATTGATGCTATTGATGTTATTAATACTATTGATGTTATTGATGCTATTGATGTTATTAATGCTATTGATGTTATTGATGTTATTGATGTTATTGATGTTATTGATGTTATTGATGTTATTAATGTTATTGATGTTATTGATGTTATTGATGTTATTGATGTTATTGATGCTATTGATGTTATTGATGTTATTGATGCTATTGATGTTATTGATGTTATTGATGTTATTGATGTTATTAATGTTATTAATGTTATTGATGTTATTGATGTTATTGATGCTATTGATGTTATTGATGCTATTGATGTTATTGATGCTATTGATGTTATTAATGCTATTGATGTTATTGATGTTATTGATGTTATTGATGTTATTGATGTTATTGATGTTATTGATGTTATTAATGTTATTGATGTTATTGATGTTATTGATGTTATTGATGTTATTGATGCTATTGATGTTATTGATGTTATTGATGCTATTGATGTTATTGATGTTATTGATGTTATTGATGTTATTAATGTTATTGATGTTATTGATGTTATTGATGTTATTGATGTTATTGATGTTATTAATGCTATTGATGTTATTGATGCTATTGATGTTATTGATGTTATTGATGCTATTGATGCTATTGATGCTATTGATGCTATTGATGTTATTGATGTTATTGATGCTATTGATGTTATTGATGTTTTTGATGTTATTGATGTTATTGATGCTATTGATGTTATTGATGTTATTGATGTTATTGATGCTATTGATGCTATTGATGCTATTGATGCTATTGATGTTATTGATGCTATTGATGCTATTGATGTTATTGATGTTATTGATGCTATTGATGCTATTGATGCTATTGATGTTATTGATGTTATTGATGTTATTGGTGCTATTGATGTTATTAATGTTATTGATGTTATTGATGCTATTGATGCTATTGATGCTATTGACGCTATTGATGTTATTGATGTTATTGATGCTATTGATGCTATTGATGTTATTGATGCTATTGATGCTATTGATGCTATTGATGTTATTGATGTTATTGATGCTATTGATGCTATTGATGCTATTGATGCTATTGATGCTATTGATGTTATTGATGCTATTGATGCTATTGATGTTATTGATGTTATTGATGTTATTGATGTTATTGATGTTATTAATGTTATTGATGTTATTGATGTTATTGATGTTATTGATGCTATTGATGCTGTTGATGCTATTGATGTTATGGATGTTATTGATGCTGTTGATGCTATTGATGTTATGGATGTTATTGATGTTATTGATGTTATTGATGCTATTGATGTTATTAATGCTATTGATGTTATTGATGTTATTGATGTTATTGATGTTATTGATGCTATTGATGTTATTGATGCTATTGATGTTATTGATGCTATTGATGTTATTGATGCTATTGATGTTATTGATGCTATTGATGTTATTATTGCTATTGATGTTATTGATGTTATTGATGTTATTGATGTTATTGATGTTATTGATGTTATTGATGTTATTAATGTTATTGATGTTATTGATGTTATTGATGTTATTGATGTTATTGATGCTATTGATGTTATTGATGCTATTGATGTTATTGATGTTATTGATGCTATTGATGTTATTGATGTAATTGATGTTATTGATGTTATTGATGTTATTGATGTTATTAATGTTATTGATGTTATTGATGTTATTGATGTTATTGATGCTATTGATGCTGTTGATGCTATTGATGTTATGGATGTTATTGATGCTGTTGATGCTATTGATGTTATGGATGTTATTGATGTTATTGATGTTATTGATGCTATTGATGTTATTAATGCTATTGATGTTATTGATGTTATTGATGTTATTGATGTTATTGATGCTATTGATGTTATTGATGCTATTGATGTTATTGATGCTATTGATGTTATTGATGCTATTGATGTTATTGATGCTATTGATGTTATTAATGCTATTGATGTTATTGATGTTATTGATGTTATTGATGTTATTGATGTTATTGATGTTATTGATGTTATTGATGTTATTGATGTTATTAATGTTATTGATTTTATTGATGTTATTGATGTTATTGATGTTATTGATGCTATTGATGTTATTGATGTTATTGATGCTATTGATGTTATTGATGTTATTGATGTTATTGATGTTATTAATGTTATTGATGTTATTGATGTTATTGATGTTATTGATGTTATTGATGTTATTAATGCTATTGATGTTATTGATGCTATTGATGTTATTGATGTTATTGATGCTATTGATGCTATTGATGTTATTGATGTTATTGATGCTATTGATGCTATTGATGCTATTGATGTTATTGATGTTATTGATGCTATTGATGTTATTGATGTTTTTGATGTTATTGATGTTATTGATGCTATTGATGTTATTGATGTTATTGATGTTATTGATGCTATTGATGCTATTGATGCTATTGATGCTATTGATGTTATTGATGTTATTGATGTTATTGATGCTATTGATGCTATTGATGCTATTGATGCTATTGATGTTATTGATGCTATTGATGCTATTGATGTTATTGATGTTATTGATGCTATTGATGCTATTGATGCTATTGATGTTATTGATGTTATTGATGTTATTGGTGCTATTGATGTTATTAATGTTATTGATGTTATTGATGCTATTGATGCTATTGATGCTATTGACGCTATTGATGTTATTGATGTTATTGATGCTATTGATGCTATTGATGTTATTGATGCTATTGATGCTATTGATGCTATTGATGTTATTGATGTTATTGATGCTATTGATGCTATTGATGCTATTGATGCTATTGATGCTATTGATGTTATTGATGCTATTGATGCTATTGATGTTATTGATGTTATTGATGTTATTGATGTTATTGATGTTATTAATGTTATTGATGTTATTGATGTTATTGATGTTATTGATGCTATTGATGCTGTTGATGCTATTGATGTTATGGATGTTATTGATGCTGTTGATGCTATTGATGTTATGGATGTTATTGATGTTATTGATGCTATTGATGTTATTAATGCTATTGATGTTATTGATGTTATTGATGTTATTGATGTTATTGATGCTATTGATGTTATTGATGCTATTGATGTTATTGATGCTATTGATGTTATTGATGCTATTGATGTTATTGATGCTATTGATGTTATTAATGCTATTGATGTTATTGATGTTATTGATGTTATTGATGTTATTGATGTTATTGATGTTATTGATGTTATTAATGTTATTGATGTTATTGATGTTATTGATGTTATTGATGTTATTGATGCTATTGATGTTATTGATGCTATTGATGTTATTGATGTTATTGATGCTATTGATGTTATTGATGTTATTGATGTTATTAATGTTATTAATGTTATTGATGTTATTGATGTTATTGATGTTATTGATGCTATTGATGCTGTTGATGCTATTGATGTTATGGATGTTATTGATGCTGTTGATGCTATTGATGTTATGGATGTTATTGATGTTATTGATGTTATTGATGCTATTGATGTTATTAATGCTATTGATGTTATTGATGTTATTGATGTTATTGATGTTATTGATGCTATTGATGTTATTGATGCTATTGATGTTATTGATGCTATTGATGTTATTGATGTTATTGATGCTATTGATGTTATTGATGTTATTGATGCTATTGATGTTATTGATGTTATTGATGTTATTGATGTTATTAATGTTATTGATGTTATTGATGTTATTGATGTTATTGATGTTATTGATGTTATTGATGTTATTAATGCTATTGATGTTATTGATGCTATTGATGTTATTGATGTTATTGATGCTATTGATGCTATTGATGCTATTGATGTTATTGATGCTATTGATGTTATTGATGCTATTGATGTTATTGATGCTATTGATGTTATTGATGCTATTGATGTTATTGATGCTATTGATGTTATTAATGCTATTGATGTTATTGATGTTATTGATGTTATTGATGTTATTGATGTTATTGATGTTATTGATGTTATTGATGTTATTAATGTTATTGATGTTATTGATGTTATTGATGTTATTGATGTTATTGATGCTATTGATGTTATTGATGTTATTGATGCTATTGATGTTATTGATGTTATTGATGTTATTGATGTTATTAATGTTATTGATGTTATTGATGTTATTGATGTTATTGATGTTATTGATGTTATTAATGCTATTGATGTTATTGATGCTATTGATGTTATTGATGTTATTGATGCTATTGATGCTATTGATGTTATTGATGTTATTGATGCTATTGATGCTATTGATGCTATTGATGTTATTGATGTTATTGATGCTATTGATGTTATTGATGTTTTTGATGTTATTGATGTTATTGATGCTATTGATGTTATTGATGTTATTGATGTTATTGATGCTATTGATGCTATTGATGCTATTGATGCTATTGATGTTATTGATGCTATTGATGCTATTGATGTTATTGATGTTATTGATGCTATTGATGCTATTGATGCTATTGATGTTATTGATGTTATTGATGTTATTGGTGCTATTGATGTTATTAATGTTATTGATGTTATTGATGCTATTGATGCTATTGATGCTATTGACGCTATTGATGTTATTGATGTTATTGATGCTATTGATGCTATTGATGTTATTGATGCTATTGATGCTATTGATGCTATTGATGTTATTGATGTTATTGATGCTATTGATGCTATTGATGCTATTGATGCTATTGATGCTATTGATGTTATTGATGCTATTGATGCTATTGATGTTATTGATGCTATTGATGCTATTGATGTTATTGATGCTATTGATGTTATTGATGCTATTGATGTTATTGATGCTATTGATGCTATTAATGTTATTGATGTTATTGATGCTATTGATGTTATTGATGTTTTTGATGTTATTGATGTTATTGATGCTATTGATGTTATTGATGTTATTGATGTTATTGATGCTATTGATGCTATTGATGCTATTGATGCTATTGATGTTATTGATGCTATTGATGCTATTGATGTTATTGATGTTATTGATGCTATTGATGCTATTGATGCTATTGATGTTATTGATGTTATTGATGTTATTGGTGCTATTGATGTTATTAATGTTATTGATGTTATTGATGCTATTGATGCTATTGATGCTATTGACGCTATTGATGTTATTGATGTTATTGATGCTATTGATGCTATTGATGTTATTGATGCTATTGATGCTATTGATGCTATTGATGTTATTGATGTTATTGATGCTATTGATGCTATTGATGCTATTGATGCTTTTGATGCTATTGATGTTATTGATGCTATTGATGCTATTGATGTTATTGATGCTATTGATGCTATTGATGTTATTGATGCTATTGATGTTATTGATGCTATTGATGTTATTGGTGCTATTGATGTTATTGATGCTATTGATGTTATTGATGCTATTGATGTTATTGATGCTATTGATGTTATTAATGCTATTGATGTTATTGATGTTATTGATGTTATTGATGTTATTGATGTTATTGATGTTATTGATGTTATTGATGTTATTAATGTTATTGATGTTATTGATGTTATTGATGTTATTGATGTTATTGATGCTATTGATGTTATTGATGTTATTGATGCTATTGATGTTATTGATGTTATTGATGTTATTGATGTTATTAATGTTATTGATGTTATTGATGTTATTGATGTTATTGATGTTATTGATGTTATTAATGCTATTGATGTTATTGATGCTATTGATGTTATTGATGTTATTGATGCTATTGATGCTATTGATGTTATTGATGTTATTGATGCTATTGATGCTATTGATGCTATTGATGTTATTGATGTTATTGATGCTATTGATGTTATTGATGTTTTTGATGTTATTGATGTTATTGATGCTATTGATGTTATTGATGTTATTGATGTTATTGATGCTATTGATGCTATTGATGCTATTGATGCTATTGATGTTATTGATGCTATTGATGCTATTGATGTTATTGATGTTATTGATGCTATTGATGCTATTGATGCTATTGATGTTATTGATGTTATTGATGTTATTGGTGCTATTGATGTTATTAATGTTATTGATGTTATTGATGCTATTGATGCTATTGATGCTATTGACGCTATTGATGTTATTGATGTTATTGATGCTATTGATGCTATTGATGTTATTGATGCTATTGATGCTATTGATGCTATTGATGTTATTGATGTTATTGATGCTATTGATGCAATTGATGCTATTGATGCTATTGATGCTATTGATGTTATTGATGCTATTGATGCTATTGATGTTATTGATGTTATTGATGTTATTGATGTTATTGATGTTATTGATGTTATTGATGTTATTGATGCTGTTGATGCTATTGATGTTATGGATGTTATTGATGCTGTTGATGCTATTGATGTTATGGATGTTATTGATGTTATTGATGTTATTGATGCTATTGATGTTATTAATGCTATTGATGTTATTGATGTTATTGATGTTATTGATGTTATTGATGCTATTGATGTTATTGATGCTATTGATGTTATTGATGCTATTGATGTTATTGATGCTATTGATGTTATTGATGCTATTGATGTTATTAATGCTATTGATGTTATTGATGTTATTGATGTTATTGATGTTATTGATGTTATTGATGTTATTGATGTTATTAATGTTATTGATGTTATTGATGTTATTGATGTTATTGATGTTATTGATGCTATTGATGTTATTGATGCTATTGATGTTATTGATGTTATTGATGCTATTGATGTTATTGATGTTATTGATGTTATTGATGTTATTGATGTTATTGATGTTATTAATGTTATTGATGTTATTGATGTTATTGATGTTATTGATGCTATTGATGCTGTTGATGCTATTGATGTTATGGATGTTATTGATGTTATTGATGTTATTGATGCTATTGATGTTATTAATGCTATTGATGTTATTGATGTTATTGATGTTATTGATGTTATTGATGTTATTGATGCTATTGATGTTATTGATGCTATTGATGTTATTGATGCTATTGATGTTATTGATGCTATTGATGTTATTGATGCTATTGATGTTATTAATGCTATTGATGTTATTGATGTTATTGATGTTATTGATGTTATTGATGTTATTGATGTTATTAATGTTATTGATGTTATTGATGTTATTGATGTTATTGATGTTATTGATGCTATTGATGTTATTGATGTTATTGATGCTATTGATGTTATTGATGTTATTGATGTTATTGATGTTATTAATGTTATTGATGTTATTGATGTTATTGATGTTATTGATGTTATTGATGTTATTAATGCTATTGATGTTATTGATGCTATTGATGTTATTGATGTTATTGATGCTATTGATGCTATTGATGTTATTGATGTTATTGATGCTATTGATGCTATTGATGCTATTGATGCTATTGATGTTATTGATGTTATTGATGCTATTGATGTTATTGATGTTTTTGATGTTATTGATGTTATTGATGCTATTGATGTTATTGATGTTATTGATGTTATTGATGCTATTGATGCTATTGATGCTATTGATGCTATTGATGTTATTGATGCTATTGATGCTATTGATGTTATTGATGTTATTGATGCTATTGATGCTATTGATGCTATTGATGTTATTGATGCTATTGATGTTATTGATGCTATTGATGCTATTGATGCTATTGATGTTATTGATGTTATTGATGCTATTGATGCTATTGATGCTATTGATGCTATTGATGTTATTGATGCTATTGATGCTATTGATGTTATTGATGCTATTGATGCTATTGATGTTATTGATGCTATTGATGTTATTGATGCTATTGATGTTATTGATGCTATTGATGTTATTGATGCTATTGATGTTATTGATGCTATTGATGCTATTGATGTTATTGATGTTATTGATGCTATTGATGCTATTGATGTTATTGATGTTATTGATGCTATTGATGTTATTGATGTTTTTGATATTATTGATGTTATTGATGCTATTGATGTTATTGATGTTATTGATGTTATTGATGCTATTGATGCTATTGATGCTATTGATGCTATTGATGTTATTGATGCTATTGATGCTATTGATGTTATTGATGTTATTGATGCTATTGATGCTATTGATGCTATTGATGTTATTGATGTTATTGATGTTATTGGTGCTATTGATGTTATTAATGTTATTGATGTTATTAATGCTATTGATGCTATTGATGCTATTGACGCTATTGATGTTATTGATGTTATTGATGCTATTGATGCTATTGATGTTATTGATGCTATTGATGCTATTGATGCTATTGATGTTATTGATGTTATTGATGCTATTGATGCTATTGATGCTATTGATGCTATTGATGCTATTGATGTTATTGATGCTATTGATGCTATTGATGTTATTGATGCTATTGATGCTATTGATGTTATTGATGCTATTGATGTTATTGATGCTATTGATGTTATTGATGCTATTGATGCTATTAATGTTATTGATGTTATTGATGCTATTGATGTTATTGATGCTATTGATGTTATTGATGCTATTGATGTTATTGATGCTATTGATGTTATTGATGCTATTGATGGTATTGATGCTATTGATGGTATTGATGTTATTAATGCTATTGATGCTATTGATGCTATTAATGTTATTGATGTTATTGATGCTATTGATGTTATTGATGTTATTGATGTTATTGATGTTATTGATGTTATTAATGTTATTGATGTTATTGATGTTATTGATGTTATTGATGCCATTGATGCTGTTGATGCTATTGATGTTATGGATGTTATTGATGTTATTGATGTTATTGATGCTATTGATGTTATTAATGCTATTGATGTTATTGATGTTATTGATGCTATTGATGCTATTGATGTTATTGATGCTATTGATGCTATTGATGTTATTGATGTTATTGATGCTATTGATGCTATTGATGCTATTGATGTTATTGATGTTATTGATGTTATTGATGTTATTGATGTTATTGATGTTATTGATGTTATTGATGTTAGTGATGTTATTGATGTTATTGATGTCATTGACGTTATTGATGCTATTGATGTTATTGATGCTATTGATGCTATTGATGTTATTGATGTTATTGATGTTATTGATGTTATTGATGTTATTGATGCTATTGATGTTATTGATGTTATTGATGCTATTGATGCTATTGATTCTATTGATGTTATTGATGTTATTGATGCTATTGATGCTATTGATGCTATTGATGCTATTGATGCTATTGATGTTATTGATGCTATTGATGCTATTGATGTTATTGATGCTATTGATGCTATTGATGTTATTGATGCTATTGATTTTATTGATGCTATTGATGTTATTGATGCTATTGATGTTATTGATGCTATTGATGTTATTGATGCTATTGATGTTATTGATGCTTTTGATGTTATTAATGCTATTGATGTTATTGATGTTATTGATGTTATTGATGTTATTGATGCTATTGATGCTATTGATGCTATTGATGCTATTGATGTTATTGATGCTATTGATGCTATTGATGTTATTGATGTTATTGATGCTATTGATGCTATTGATGCTATTGATGTTATTGATGTTATTGATGTTATTGGTGCTATTGATGTTATTAATGTTATTGATGTTATTGATGCTATTGATGCTATTGATGCTATTGACGCTATTGATGTTATTGATGTTATTGATGCTATTGATGCTATTGATGTTATTGATGCTATTGATGCTATTGATGCTATTGATGTTATTGATGTTATTGATGCTATTGATGCTATTGATGCTATTGATGCTATTGATGCTATTGATGTTATTGATGCTATTGATGCTATTGATGTTATTGATGCTATTGATGCTATTGATGTTATTGATGCTATTGATGTTATTGATGCTATTGATGTTATTGATGCTATTGATGCTATTAATGTTATTGATGTTATTGATGCTATTGATGTTATTGATGTTTTTGATGTTATTGATGTTATTGATGCTATTGATGTTATTGATGTTATTGATGTTATTGATGCTATTGATGCTATTGATGCTATTGATGCTATTGATGTTATTGATGCTATTGATGCTATTGATGTTATTGATGCTATTGATGCTATTGATGCTATTGATGTTATTGATGTTATTGATGTTATTGGTGCTATTGATGTTATTAATGTTATTGATGTTATTGATGCTATTGATGCTATTGATGCTATTGACGCTATTGATGTTATTGATGTTATTGATGCTATTGATGCTATTGATGTTATTGATGCTATTGATGCTATTGATGCTATTGATGTTATTGATGTTATTGATGCTATTGATGCTATTGATGCTATTGATGCTTTTGATGCTATTGATGTTATTGATGCTATTGATGCTATTGATGTTATTGATGCTATTGATGCTATTGATGTTATTGATGCTATTGATGTTATTGATGCTATTGATGTTATTGGTGCTATTGATGTTATTGATGCTATTGATGTTATTGATGCTATTGATGTTATTGATGCTATTGATGTTATTAATGCTATTGATGTTATTGATGTTATTGATGTTATTGATGTTATTGATGTTATTGATGTTATTGATGTTATTGATGTTATTAATGTTATTGATGTTATTGATGTTATTGATGTTATTGATGTTATTGATGCTATTGATGTTATTGATGTTATTGATGCTATTGATGTTATTGATGTTATTGATGTTATTGATGTTATTAATGTTATTGATGTTATTGATGTTATTGATGTTATTGATGTTATTGATGTTATTAATGCTATTGATGTTATTGATGCTATTGATGTTATTGATGTTATTGATGCTATTGATGCTATTGATGTTATTGATGTTATTGATGCTATTGATGCTATTGATGCTATTGATGTTATTGATGTTATTGATGCTATTGATGTTATTGATGTTTTTGATGTTATTGATGTTATTGATGCTATTGATGTTATTGATGTTATTGATGTTATTGATGCTATTGATGCTATTGATGCTATTGATGCTATTGATGTTATTGATGCTATTGATGCTATTGATGTTATTGATGTTATTGATGCTATTGATGCTATTGATGCTATTGATGTTATTGATGTTATTGATGTTATTGGTGCTATTGATGTTATTAATGTTATTGATGTTATTGATGCTATTGATGCTATTGATGCTATTGACGCTATTGATGTTATTGATGTTATTGATGCTATTGATGCTATTGATGTTATTGATGCTATTGATGCTATTGATGCTATTGATGTTATTGATGTTATTGATGCTATTGATGCAATTGATGCTATTGATGCTATTGATGCTATTGATGTTATTGATGCTATTGATGCTATTGATGTTATTGATGTTATTGATGTTATTGATGTTATTGATGTTATTGATGTTATTGATGTTATTGATGCTGTTGATGCTATTGATGTTATGGATGTTATTGATGCTGTTGATGCTATTGATGTTATGGATGTTATTGATGTTATTGATGTTATTGATGCTATTGATGTTATTAATGCTATTGATGTTATTGATGTTATTGATGTTATTGATGTTATTGATGCTATTGATGTTATTGATGCTATTGATGTTATTGATGCTATTGATGTTATTGATGCTATTGATGTTATTGATGCTATTGATGTTATTAATGCTATTGATGTTATTGATGTTATTGATGTTATTGATGTTATTGATGTTATTGATGTTATTGATGTTATTAATGTTATTGATGTTATTGATGTTATTGATGTTATTGATGTTATTGATGCTATTGATGTTATTGATGCTATTGATGTTATTGATGTTATTGATGCTATTGATGTTATTGATGTTATTGATGTTATTGATGTTATTGATGTTATTGATGTTATTAATGTTATTGATGTTATTGATGTTATTGATGTTATTGATGCTATTGATGCTGTTGATGCTATTGATGTTATGGATGTTATTGATGTTATTGATGTTATTGATGCTATTGATGTTATTAATGCTATTGATGTTATTGATGTTATTGATGTTATTGATGTTATTGATGTTATTGATGCTATTGATGTTATTGATGCTATTGATGTTATTGATGCTATTGATGTTATTGATGCTATTGATGTTATTGATGCTATTGATGTTATTAATGCTATTGATGTTATTGATGTTATTGATGTTATTGATGTTATTGATGTTATTGATGTTATTAATGTTATTGATGTTATTGATGTTATTGATGTTATTGATGTTATTGATGCTATTGATGTTATTGATGTTATTGATGCTATTGATGTTATTGATGTTATTGATGTTATTGATGTTATTAATGTTATTGATGTTATTGATGTTATTGATGTTATTGATGTTATTGATGTTATTAATGCTATTGATGTTATTGATGCTATTGATGTTATTGATGTTATTGATGCTATTGATGCTATTGATGTTATTGATGTTATTGATGCTATTGATGCTATTGATGCTATTGATGCTATTGATGTTATTGATGTTATTGATGCTATTGATGTTATTGATGTTTTTGATGTTATTGATGTTATTGATGCTATTGATGTTATTGATGTTATTGATGTTATTGATGCTATTGATGCTATTGATGCTATTGATGCTATTGATGTTATTGATGCTATTGATGCTATTGATGTTATTGATGTTATTGATGCTATTGATGCTATTGATGCTATTGATGTTATTGATGCTATTGATGTTATTGATGCTATTGATGCTATTGATGCTATTGATGTTATTGATGTTATTGATGCTATTGATGCTATTGATGCTATTGATGCTATTGATGTTATTGATGCTATTGATGCTATTGATGTTATTGATGCTATTGATGCTATTGATGTTATTGATGCTATTGATGTTATTGATGCTATTGATGTTATTGATGCTATTGATGTTATTGATGCTATTGATGTTATTGATGCTATTGATGCTATTGATGTTATTGATGTTATTGATGCTATTGATGCTATTGATGTTATTGATGTTATTGATGCTATTGATGTTATTGATGTTTTTGATATTATTGATGTTATTGATGCTATTGATGTTATTGATGTTATTGATGTTATTGATGCTATTGATGCTATTGATGCTATTGATGCTATTGATGTTATTGATGCTATTGATGCTATTGATGTTATTGATGTTATTGATGCTATTGATGCTATTGATGCTATTGATGTTATTGATGTTATTGATGTTATTGGTGCTATTGATGTTATTAATGTTATTGATGTTATTAATGCTATTGATGCTATTGATGCTATTGACGCTATTGATGTTATTGATGTTATTGATGCTATTGATGCTATTGATGTTATTGATGCTATTGATGCTATTGATGCTATTGATGTTATTGATGTTATTGATGCTATTGATGCTATTGATGCTATTGATGCTATTGATGCTATTGATGTTATTGATGCTATTGATGCTATTGATGTTATTGATGCTATTGATGCTATTGATGTTATTGATGCTATTGATGTTATTGATGCTATTGATGTTATTGATGCTATTGATGCTATTAATGTTATTGATGTTATTGATGCTATTGATGTTATTGATGCTATTGATGTTATTGATGCTATTGATGTTATTGATGCTATTGATGTTATTGATGCTATTGATGGTATTGATGCTATTGATGGTATTGATGTTATTAATGCTATTGATGCTATTGATGCTATTAATGTTATTGATGTTATTGATGCTATTGATGTTATTGATGTTATTGATGTTATTGATGTTATTGATGTTATTAATGTTATTGATGTTATTGATGTTATTGATGTTATTGATGCCATTGATGCTGTTGATGCTATTGATGTTATGGATGTTATTGATGTTATTGATGTTATTGATGCTATTGATGTTATTAATGCTATTGATGTTATTGATGTTATTGATGCTATTGATGCTATTGATGTTATTGATGCTATTGATGCTATTGATGTTATTGATGTTATTGATGCTATTGATGCTATTGATGCTATTGATGTTATTGATGTTATTGATGTTATTGATGTTATTGATGTTATTGATGTTATTGATGTTATTGATGTTAGTGATGTTATTGATGTTATTGATGTCATTGACGTTATTGATGCTATTGATGTTATTGATGCTATTGATGCTATTGATGTTATTGATGTTATTGATGTTATTGATGTTATTGATGTTATTGATGCTATTGATGTTATTGATGTTATTGATGCTATTGATGCTATTGATTCTATTGATGTTATTGATGTTATTGATGCTATTGATGCTATTGATGCTATTGATGCTATTGATGCTATTGATGTTATTGATGCTATTGATGCTATTGATGTTATTGATGCTATTGATGCTATTGATGTTATTGATGCTATTGATTTTATTGATGCTATTGATGTTATTGATGCTATTGATGTTATTGATGCTATTGATGTTATTGATGCTATTGATGTTATTGATGCTTTTGATGTTATTAATGCTATTGATGTTATTGATGTTATTGATGTTATTGATGTTATTGATGTTATTGATGTTATTGATGTTATTAATGTTATTGATATTATTGATGTTATTGATGTTATTGATGTTATTGATGCTATTGATGTTATTGATGTTATTGATGCTATTGATGTTATTGATGTTATTGATGTTATTGATGTTATTAATGTTATTAATGTTATTGATGTTATTGATGTTATTGATGTTATTGATGTTATTAATGCTATTGATGTTATTGATGCTATTGATGTTATTGATGTTATTGATGCTATTGATGCTATTGATGTTATTGATGTTATTGATGCTATTGATGCTATTGATGCTATTGATGTTATTGATGTTATTGATGCTATTGATGTTATTGATGTTTTTGATGTTATTGATGTTATTGATGCTATTGATGTTATTGATGTTATTGATGTTATTGATGCTATTGATGCTATTGATGCTATTGATGCTATTGATGTTATTGATGCTATTGATGCTATTGATGCTATTGATGTTATTGATGTTATTGATGCTATTGATGCTATTGATGCTATTGATGTTATTGATGTTATTGATGTTATTGGTGCTATTGATGTTATTAATGTTATTGATGTTATTGATGCTATTGATGCTATTGATGCTATTGACGCTATTGATGTTATTGATGTTATTGATGCTATTGATGCTATTGATGTTATTGATGCTATTGATGCTATTGATGCTATTGATGTTATTGATGTTATTGATGCTATTGATGCTATTGATGCTATTGATGCTATTAATGCTATTGATGTTATTGATGCTATTGATGCTATTGATGTTATTGATGTTATTAATGCTATTGATGTTATTGATGTTATTGATGTTATTGATGTTATTGATGCTATTGATGTTATTGATGCTATTGATGTTATTGATGCTATTGATGTTATTGATGTTATTGATGCTATTGATGTTATTGATGTTATTGATGCTATTGATGTTATGGATGTTATTGATGCTGTTGATGCTATTGATGTTATGGATGTTATTGATGTTATTGATGTTATTGATGTTATTGATGCTATTGATGTTATTAATGCTATTGATGTTATTGATGTTATTGATGTTATTGATGTTATTGATGCTATTGATGTTATTGATGCTATTGATGTTATTGATGCTATTGATGTTATTGATGCTATTGATGTTATTAATGCTATTGATGTTATTGATGTTATTGATGTTATTGATGTTATTGATGTTATTAATGTTATTGATGTTATTGATGTTATTGATGCTATTGATGCTATTGATGCTATTGATGTTATTGATGTTATTGATGCTATTGATGTTATTGATGTTATTGATGTTATTGATGTTATTGATGTTATTGATGTTATTGATGTTATTAATGCTATTGATGTTATTGATGCTATTGATGTTATTGATGTTATTGATGCTATTGATGCTATTGATGTTATTGATGTTATTGATGCTATTGATGCTATTGATGCTATTGATGTTATTGATGTTATTGATGCTATTGATGTTATTAATGTTTTTGATGTTATTGATGTTATTGATGCTATTGATGTTATTGATGTTATTGATGTTATTGATGCTAATGATGCTATTGATGCTATTGATGCTATTGATGTTATTGATGCTATTGATGCTATTGATGTTATTGATGTTATTGATGCTATTAATGCTATTGATGCTATTGATGTTATTGATGTTATTGATGTTATTGGTGCTATTGATGTTATTAATGTTATTGATGTTATTGATGCTATTGATGCTATTGATGCTATTGACGCTATTGATGTTATTGATGTTATTGATGCTATTGATGCTATTGATGTTATTGATGCTATTGATGCTATTGATGCTATTGATGTTATTGATGTTATTGATGCTATTGATGCTATTGATGCTATTGATGCTATTGATGCTATTGATGTTATTGATGCTATTGATGCTATTGATGTTATTGATGCTATTGATGCTATTGATGTTATTGATGCTATTGATGTTATTGATGTTATTGATGCTATTGATGCTATTAATGTTATTGATGTTATTGATGCTATTGATGTTATTGATGCTATTGATGTTATTGATGCTATTGATGTTATTGATGCTATGGATGTTATTGATGCTATTGATGGTATTGATGCTATTGATGGTATTGATGTTATTGATGCTATTGATGCTATTAATGCTATTAATGTTATTGATGTTATTGATGCTATTGATGTTATTGATGTTATTGATGTTATTGATGTTATTGATGTTATTAATGTTATTGATGTTATTGATGTTATTGATGTTATTGATGCCATTGATGCTGTTGATGCTATTGATGTTATGGATGTTATTGATGTTATTGATGTTATTGATGCTATTGATGTTATTAATGCTATTGATGTTATTGATGTTATTGATGCTATTGATGCTATTGATGTTATTGATGCTATTGATGCTATTGATGTTATTGATGTTATTGATGCTATTGATGCTATTGATGCTATTGATGTTATTGATGTTATTGATGTTATTGATGTTATTGATGCTATTGATGCTATTGATGCTATTGATGTTATTGATGCTATTGATGCTATTGATGTTATTGATGCTATTGATGCTATTGATGTTATTGATGCTATTGATGTTATTGATGCTATTGATGTTATTGATGCTATTGATGTTATTGATGCTATTGATGTTATTGATGCTATTGATGTTATTGATGCTATTGATGTTATTAATGCTATTGATGTTATTGATGTTATTGATGTTATTGATGTTATTGATGTTATTGATGTTATTGATGTTATTAATGTTATTGATGTTATTGATGTTATTGATGTTATTGATGTTATTGATGCTATTGATGTTATTGATGTTATTGATGCTATTGATGTTATTGATGTTATTGATGTTATTGATGTTATTAATGTTATTGATGTTATTGATGTTATTGATGTTATTGATGTTATTGATGTTATTAATGCTATTGATGTTATTGATGCTATTGATGTTATTGATGTTATTGATGCTATTGATGCTATTGATGTTATTGATGTTATTGATGCTATTGATGCTATTGATGCTATTGATGTTATTGATGTTATTGATGCTATTGATGTTATTGATGTTTTTGATGTTATTGATGTTATTGATGCTATTGATGTTATTGATGTTATTGATGTTATTGATGCTATTGATGCTATTGATGCTATTGATGCTATTGATGTTATTGATGCTATTGATGCTATTGATGTTATTGATGTTATTGATGCTATTGATGCTATTGATGCTATTGATGTTATTGATGTTATTGATGTTATTGGTGCTATTGATGTTATTAATGTTATTGATGTTATTGATGCTATTGATGCTATTGATGCTATTGACGCTATTGATGTTATTGATGTTATTGATGCTATTGATGCTATTGATGTTATTGATGCTATTGATGCTATTGATGCTATTGATGTTATTGATGTTATTGATGCTATTGATGCTATTGATGCTATTGATGCTATTGATGTTATTGATGCTATTGATGCTATTGATGTTATTGATGTTATTGATGTTATTGATGTTATTGATGTTATTAATGTTATTGATGTTATTGATGTTATTGATGTTATTGATGCTATTGATGCTGTTGATGCTATTGATGTTATGGATGTTATTGATGCTGTTGATGCTATTGATGTTATGGATGTTATTGATGTTATTGATGTTATTGATGTTATTGATGCTATTGATGTTATTAATGCTATTGATGTTATTGATGTTATTGATGTTATTGATGTTATTGATGCTATTGATGTTATTGATGCTATTGATGTTATTGATGCTATTGATGTTATTGATGCTATTGATGTTATTGATGCTATTGATGTTATTAATGCTATTGATGTTATTGATGTTATTGATGTTATTGATGTTATTGATGTTATTGATGTTATTGATGTTATTAATGTTATTGATGTTATTGATGTTATTGATGTTATTGATGTTATTGATGCTATTGATGTTATTGATGCTATTGATGTTATTGATGTTATTGATGCTATTGATGTTATTGATGTTATTGATGTTATTGATGTTATTAATGTTATTGATGTTATTGATGTTATTGATTTATTGATGCTATTGATGCTGTTGATGCTATTGATGTTATGGATGTTATTGATGCTGTTGATGCTATTGATGTTATGGATGTTATTGATGTTATTGATGTTATTGATGCTATTGATGTTATTAATGCTATTGATGTTATTGATGTTATTGATGTTATTGATGTTATTGATGCTATTGATGTTATTGATGCTATTGATGTTATTGATGCTATTGATGTTATTGATGTTATTGATGCTATTGATGTTATTGATGTTATTGATGCTATTGATGTTATTGATGTTATTGATGTTATTGATGTTATTAATGTTATTGATGTTATTGATTTTATTGATGTTATTGATGTTATTGATGTTATTAATGCTATTGATGTTATTGATGCTATTGATGTTATTGATGTTATTGATGCTATTGATGCTATTGATGCTATTGATGTTATTGATGCTATTGATGTTATTGATGCTATTGATGTTATTGATGCTATTGATGTTATTGATGCTATTGATGTTATTGATGCTATTGATGTTATTAATGCTATTGATGTTATTGATGTTATTGATGTTATTGATGTTATTGATGTTATTGATGTTATTGATGTTATTGATGTTATTAATGTTATTGATGTTATTGATGTTATTGATGTTATTGATGTTATTGATGCTATTGATGTTATTGATGTTATTGATGCTATTGATGTTATTGATGTTATTGATGTTATTGATGTTATTAATGTTATTGATGTTATTGATGTTATTGATGTTATTGATGTTATTGATGTTATTAATGCTATTGATGTTATTGATGCTATTGATGTTATTGATGTTATTGATGCTATTGATGCTATTGATGTTATTGATGTTATTGATGCTATTGATGCTATTGATGCTATTGATGTTATTGATGTTATTGATGCTATTGATGTTATTGATGTTTTTGATGTTATTGATGTTATTGATGCTATTGATGTTATTGATGTTATTGATGTTATTGATGCTATTGATGCTATTGATGCTATTGATGCTATTGATGTTATTGATGCTATTGATGCTATTGATGTTATTGATGTTATTGATGCTATTGATGCTATTGATGCTATTGATGTTATTGATGTTATTGATGTTATTGGTGCTATTGATGTTATTAATGTTATTGATGTTATTGATGCTATTAATGCTATTGATGCTATTGACGCTATTGATGTTATTGATGTTATTGATGCTATTGATGCTATTGATGTTACTGATGCTATTGATGCTATTGATGCTATTGATGTTATTGATGTTATTGATGCTATTGATGCTATTGATGCTATTGATGCTATTGATGCTATTGATGTTATTGATGCTATTGATGCTATTGATGTTATTGATGCTATTGATGCTATTGATGTTATTGATGCTATTGATGTTATTGATGCTATTGATGTTATTGATGCTATTGATGCTATTAATGTTATTGATGTTATTGATGCTATTGATGTTATTGATGCTATTGATGTTATTGATGCTATTGATGTTATTGATGCTATTGATGTTATTGATGCTATTGATGGTATTGATGCTATTGATGGTATTGATGTTATTGATGCTATTGATGCTATTGATGCTATTAATGTTATTGATGTTATTGATGCTATTGATGTTATTGATGTTATTGATGTTATTGATGTTATTGATGTTATTAATGTTATTGATGTTATTGATGTTATTGATGTTATTGATGCCATTGATGCTGTTGATGCTATTGATGTTATGGATGTTATTGATGTTATTGATGTTATTGATGCTATTGATGTTATTAATGCTATTGATGTTATTGATGTTATTGATGCTATTGATGCTATTGATGTTATTGATGCTATTGATGCTATTGATGTTATTGATGTTATTGATGCTATTGATGCTATTGATGCTATTGATGTTATTGATGTTATTGATGTTATTGATGTTATTGATGTTATTGATGTTATTGATGTTATTGATGTTAGTGATGTTATTGATGTTATTGATGTCATTGACGTTATTGATGCTATTGATGTTATTGATGTTATTGATGCTATTGATGTTATTGATGTTATTGATGCTATTGATGTTATTGATGTTATTGATGTTATTGATGTTATTGATGCTATTGATGCTATTGATGTTATTGATGCCATTGATGCTGTTGATGCTATTGATGTTATGGATGTTATTGATGTTATTGATGTTATTGATGCTATTGATGTTATTGATGTTATTGATGCTATTGATGTTATTGATGTTATTTATGTTAATGATTTTATTGATGCTATTGATGTTATTGATGCTATTGATGTTATTGATGCTATTGATGTTATTGATGTTATTGATGCTATTGATGTTATTGATGCTATTGATGCTATTGATACTATTGATGTTATTGATGCTATTGATGCTATTGATGTTATTGATGTTATTGATGCATTGATGCTATTGATGCTATTGATGTTATTGATGCTATTGATGTTATTGATGCTATTGATGTTATTAATGCTATTGATGTTATTGATGTTATTGATGTTATTGATGTTATTGATGTTATTGATGTTATTGATGTTATTAATGTTATTGATGTTATTGATGTTATTGATGTTATTGATGCTATTGATGTTATTGATGTTATTGATGCTATTGATGTTATTGATGCTATTGATGCTATTGATACTATTGATGTTATTGATGCTATTGATGCTATTGATGTTATTGATGTTATTGATGCATTGATGCTATTGATGCTATTGATATTATTGATGCTATTGATGTTATTGATGTTATTGATGTTATTGATGCTATTGATGTTATTGATGTTTTTGATGTTATTGATGCTATTGATGCTATTGATGTTATTGATGCTATTGATGTTATTGATGTTATTGATGTTATTGATGCTATTGATGTTATTGATGTTATTGATGCTATTGATGTTATTGATGTTATTTATGTTAATGATGTTATTGATGCTATTGATGTTATTGATGCTATTGATGTTATTGATGCTATTGATGTTATTGATGTTATTGATGCTATTGATGTTATTGATGTTATTAATGTTATTGATGTTATTGATGTTATTGATGTTATTGATGTTATTGATGTTATTAATGTTATTGATGTTATTGATGTTACTGATGTTATTGATGCTATTGATGCTGTTGATGCTATTGATGTTATGGATGTTATTGATGCTGTTGATGCTATTGATGTTATGGATGTTATTGATGTTATTGATGTTATTGATGCTATTGATGTTATTAATGCTATTGATGTTATTGATGTTATTGATGTTATTGATGTTATTGATGCTATTGATGTTATTGATGCTATTGATGTTATTGATGCTATTGATGTTATTGATGCTATTGATGTTATTGATGCTATTGATGTTATTAATGCTATTGATGTTATTGATGTTATTGATGTTATTGATGTTATTGATGTTATTGATGTTATTGATGTTATTGATGTTATTAATGTTATTGATGTTATTGATGTTATTGATGTTATTGATGTTATTGATGCTATTGATGTTATTGATGTTATTGATGCTATTGATGTTATTGATGTTATTGATGTTATTGATGTAATTAATGTTATTGATGTTATTGATGTTATTGATGTTATTGATGTTATTGATGTTATTAATGCTATTGATGTTATTGATGCTATTGATGTTATTGATGTTATTGATGCTATTGATGCTATTGATGTTATTGATGTTATTGATGCTATTGATGCTATTGATGCTATTGATGTTATTGATGTTATTGATGCTATTGATGTTATTGATGTTATTAATGTTATTGATGTTATTGATGTTATTGATGTTATTGATGTTATTGATGCTATTGATGTTATTGATGCTATTGATGTTATTGATGTTATTGATGCTATTGATGTTATTGATGTTATTGATGTTATTGATGTTATTAATGTTATTGATGTTATTGATGTTATTGATGTTATTGATGCTATTGATGCTGTTGATGCTATTGATGTTATGGATGTTATTGATGCTGTTGATGCTATTGATGTTATGTATGTTATTGATGTTATTGATGTTATTGATGCTATTGATGTTATTAATGCTATTGATGTTATTGATGTTATTGATGTTATTGATGTTATTGATGCTATTGATGTTATTGATGCTATTGATGTTATTGATGCTATTGATGTTATTGATGTTATTGATGCTATTGATGTTATTGATGTTATTGATGCTATTGATGTTATTGATGTTATTGATGTTATTAATGTTATTGATGTTATTGATGTTATTGATGTTATTGATGTTATTGATGCTATTGATGTTATTGATGCTATTGATGTTATTGATGTTATTGATGCTATTGATGTTATTGATGTTATTGATGTTATTGATGTTATTAATGTTATTGATGTTATTGATGTTATTGATGTTATTGATGCTATTGATGCTGTTGATGCTATTGATGTTATGGATGTTATTGATGCTGTTGATGCTATTGATGTTATGGATGTTATTGATGTTATTGATGTTATTGATGCTATTGATGTTATTAATGCTATTGATGTTATTGATGTTATTGATGTTATTGATGTTATTGATGCTATTGATGTTATTGATGCTATTGATGTTATTGATGCTATTGATGTTATTGATGTTATTGATGCTATTGATGTTATTGATGTTATTGATGCTATTGATGTTATTGATGTTATTGATGTTATTGATGTTATTAATGTTATTGATGTTATTGATGTTATTGATGTTATTGATGTTATTGATGTTATTGATGTTATTAATGCTATTGATGTTATTGATGCTATTGATGTTATTGATGTTATTGATGCTATTGATGCTATTGATGCTATTGATGTTATTGATGCTATTGATGTTATTGATGCTATTGATGTTATTGATGCTATTGATGTTATTGATGCTATTGATGTTATTGATGCTATTGATGTTATTAATGCTATTGATGTTATTGATGTTATTGATGTTATTGATGTTATTGATGTTATTGATGTTATTGATGTTATTAATGTTATTGATGTTATTGATGTTATTGATGTTATTGATGTTATTGATGCTATTGATGTTATTGATGTTATTGATGCTATTGATGTTATTGATGTTATTGATGTTATTGATGTTATTAATGTTATTGATGTTATTGATGTTATTGATGTTATTGATGTTATTGATGTTATTAATGCTATTGATGTTATTGATGCTATTGATGTTATTGATGTTATTGATGCTATTGATGCTATTGATGTTATTGATGTTATTGATGCTATTGATGCTATTGATGCTATTGATGTTATTGATGTTATTGATGCTATTGATGTTATTGATGTTTTTGATGTTATTGATGTTATTAATGCTATTGATGTTATTGATGTTATTGATGTTATTGATGCTATTGATGCTATTGATGCTATTGATGCTATTGATGTTATTGATGCTATTGATGCTATTGATGTTATTGATGTTATTGATGCTATTGATGCTATTGATGCTATTGATGTTATTGATGTTATTGATGTTATTGGTGCTATTGATGTTATTAATGTTATTGATGTTATTGATGCTATTGATGCTATTGATGCTATTGACGCTATTGATGTTATTGATGTTATTGATGCTATTGATGCTATTGATGTTATTGATGCTATTGATGCTATTGATGCTATTGATGTTATTGATGTTATTGATGCTATTGATGCTATTGATGCTATTGATGCTATTGATGCTATTGATGTTATTGATGCTATTGATGCTATTGATGTTATTGATGCTATTGATGCTATTGATGTTATTGATGCTATTGATGTTATTGATGCTATTGATGTTATTGATGCTATTGATGCTATTAATGTTATTGATGTTATTGATGCTATTGATGTTATTGATGTTTTTGATGTTATTGATGTTATTGATGCTATTGATGTTATTGATGTTATTGATGTTATTGATGCTATTGATGCTATTGATGCTATTGATGCTATTGATGTTATTGATGCTATTGATGCTATTGATGTTATTGATGTTATTGATGCTATTGATGCTATTGATGCTATTGATGTTATTGATGTTATTGATGTTATTGGTGCTATTGATGTTATTAATGTTATTGATGTTATTGATGCTATTGATGCTATTGATGCTATTGACGCTATTGATGTTATTGATGTTATTGATGCTATTGATGCTATTGATGTTATTGATGCTATTGATGCTATTGATGCTATTGATGTTATTGATGTTATTGATGCTATTGATGCTATTGATGCTATTGATGCTTTTGATGCTATTGATGTTATTGATGCTATTGATGCTATTGATGTTATTGATGCTATTGATGCTATTGATGTTATTGATGCTATTGATGTTATTGATGCTATTGATGTTATTGATGCTATTGATGTTATTGATGCTATTGATGTTATTGATGCTATTGATGTTATTGATGCTATTGATGTTATTAATGCTATTGATGTTATTGATGTTATTGATGTTATTGATGTTATTGATGTTATTGATGTTATTGATGTTATTAATGTTATTGATGTTATTGATGTTATTGATGTTATTGATGTTATTGATGCTATTGATGTTATTGATGTTATTGATGCTATTGATGTTATTGATGTTATTGATGCTATTGATGTTATTGATGTTATTGATGCTATTGATGTTATTGATGTTATTGATGTTATTGATGTTATTAATGTTATTGATGTTATTGATGTTATTGATGTTATTGATGTTATTGATGTTATTAATGTTATTGATGTTATTGATGTTATTGATGCTATTGATGCTATTGATGCTATTGATGTTATTGATGTTATTGATGCTATTGATGTTATTGATGTTTTTGATGTTATTGATGTTATTGATGCTATTGATGTTATTGATGTTATTGATGTTATTGATGCTATTGATGCTATTGATGCTATTGATGCTATTGATGTTATTGATGCTATTGATGCTATTGATGTTATTGATGTTATTGATGCTATTGATGCTATTGCTGCTATTGATGTTATTGATGTTATTGATGTTATTGGTGCTATTGATGTTATTAATGTTATTGATGTTATTGATGCTATTGATGCTATTGATGCTATTGACGCTATTGATGTTATTGATGCTATTGATGCTATTGATGTTATTGATGCTATTGATGCTATTGATGCTATTGATGTTATTGATGTTATTGATGCTATTGATGCTATTGATGCTATTGATGCTATTGATGCTATTGATGTTATTGATGCTATTGATGCTATTGATGTTATTGATGTTATTGATGTTATTGATGTTATTGATGTTATTAATGTTATTGATGTTATTGATGTTATTGATGTTATTGATGTTATTGATGCTGTTGATGCTATTGATGTTATGGATGTTATTGATGCTGTTGATGCTATTGATGTTATGGATGTTATTGATGTTATTGATGTTATTGATGCTATTGATGCTATTGATGTTATTAATGCTATTGATGTTATTGATGTTATTGATGTTATTGATGTTATTGATGTTATTGATGCTATTGATGTTATTGATGCTATTGATGTTATTGATGCTATTGATGTTATTGATGCTATTGATGTTATTGATGCTATTGATGTTATTAATGCTATTGATGTTATTGATGTTATTGATGTTATTGATGTTATTGATGTTATTGATGTTATTGATGTTATTAATGTTATTGATGTTATTGATGTTATTGATGTTATTGATGTTATTGATGCTATTGATGTTATGTTATTGATGCTATTGATGTTATTGATGTTATTGATGCTATTGATGTTATTGATGTTATTGATGTTATTGATGTTATTGATGTTATTGATGTTATTAATGTTATTGATGTTATTGATGTTATTGATGTTATTGATGCTATTGATACTGTTGATGCTATTGATGTTATGGATGTTATTGATGTTATTGATGTTATTGATGCTATTGATGTTATTAATGCTATTGATGTTATTGATGTTATTGATGTTATTGATGTTATTGATGCTATTGATGTTATTGATGCTATTGATGTTATTGATGCTATTGATGTTATTGATGCTATTGATGTTATTGATGCTATTGATGTTATTAATGCTATTGATGTTATTGATGTTATTGATGTTATTGATGTTATTGATGTTATTGATGTTATTAATGTTATTGATGTTATTGATGTTATTGATGTTATTGATGTTATTGATGCTATTGATGTTATTGATGTTATTGATGCTATTGATGTTATTGATGTTATTGATGTTATTGATGTTATTAATGTTATTGATGTTATTGATGTTATTGATGTTATTGATGTTATTGATGTTATTAATGCTATTGATGTTATTGATGCTATTGATGTTATTGATGTTATTGATGCTATTGATGCTATTGATGTTATTGATGTTATTGATGCTATTGATGCTATTGATGCTATTGATGTTATTGATGTTATTGATGTTATTGATGTTTTTGATGTTATTGATGTTATTGATGCTATTGATGTTATTGATGTTATTGATGTTATTGATGCTATTGATGCTATTGATGCTATTGATGCTATTGATGTTATTGATGCTATTGATGCTATTGATGTTATTGATGTTATTGATGCTATTGATGCTATTGATGCTATTGATGTTATTGATGCTATTGATGTTATTGATGCTATTGATGCTATTGATGCTATTGATGTTATTGATGTTATTGATGCTATTGATGCTATTGATGCTATTGATGCTATTGATGTTATTGATGCTATTGATGCTATTGATGTTATTGATGCTATTGATGCTATTGATGTTATTGATGCTATTGATGTTATTGATGCTATTGATGTTATTGATGCTATTGATGTTATTGATGCTATTGATGTTATTGATGCTATTGATGTTATTGATGCTATTGATGCTATTGATGTTATTGATGTTATTGATGCTATTGATGCTATTGATGTTATTGATGTTATTGATGCTATTGATGTTATTGATGTTTTTGATGTTATTGATGTTATTGATGCTATTGATGTTATTGATGTTATTGATGTTATTGATGCTATTGATGCTATTGATGCTATTGATGCTATTGATGTTATTGATGCTATTGATGCTATTGATGTTATTGATGTTATTGATGCTATTGATGCTATTGATGCTATTGATGTTATTGATGTTATTGATGTTATTGGTGCTATTGATGTTATTTATGTTATTGATGTTATTGATGCTATTGATGCTATTGATGCTATTGACGCTATTGATGTTATTGATGTTATTGATGCTATTGATGCTATTGATGTTATTGATGCTATTGATGCTATTGATGCTATTGATGTTATTGATGTTATTGATGCTATTGATGCTATTGATGCTATTGATGCTATTGATGCTATTGATGTTATTGATGCTATTGATGCTATTGATGTTATTGATGCTATTGATGCTATTGATGTTATTGATGCTATTGATGTTATTGATGCTATTGATGTTATTGATGCTATTGATGCTATTAATGTTATTGATGTTATTGATGCTATTGATGTTATTGATGCTATTGATGTTATTGATGCTATTGATGTTATTGATGCTATTGATGTTATTGATGCTATTGATGGTATTGATGCTATTGATGGTATTGATGTTATTGATGCTATTGATGCTATTGATGCTATTAATGTTATTGATGTTATTGATGCTATTGATGTTATTGATGTTATTGATGTTATTGATGTTATTGATGTTATTAATGTTATTGATGTTATTGATGTTATTGATGTTATTGATGCCATTGATGCTGTTGATGCTATTGATGTTATGGATGTTATTGATGTTATTGATGTTATTGATGCTATTGATGTTATTAATGCTATTGATGTTATTGATGTTATTGATGCTATTGATGCTATTGATGTTATTGATGCTATTGATGCTATTGATGTTATTGATGTTATTGATGCTATTGATGCTATTGATGCTATTGATGTTATTGATGTTATTGATGTTATTGATGTTATTGATGTTATTGATGTTATTGATGTTATTGATGTTAGTGATGTTATTGATGTTATTGATGTCATTGACGTTATTGATGCTATTGATGTTATTGATGCTATTGATGCTATTGATGTTATTGATGTTATTGATGTTATTGATGTTATTGATGCTATTGATGTTATTGATGTTATTGATGCTATTGATGCTATTGATGCTATTGATGTTATTGATGTTATTGATGCTATTGATGCTATTGATGCTATTGATGCTATTGATGCTATTGATGTTATTGATGCTATTGATGCTATTGATGTTATTGATGCTATTGATGCTATTGATGTTATTGATGCTATTGATGTTATTGATGCTATTGATGTTATTGATGCTATTGATGTTATTGATGCTATTGATGTTATTGATGCTATTGATGTTATTGATGCTATTGATGTTATTAATGCTATTGATGTTATTGATGTTATTGATGTTATTGATGTTATTGATGTTATTGATGTTATTGATGTTATTAATGTTATTGATGTTATTGATGTTATTGATGTTATTGATGTTATTGATGCTATTGATGTTATTGATGTTATTGATGCTATTGATGTTATTGATGTTATTGATGTTATTGATGTTATTAATGTTATTAATGTTATTGATGTTATTGATATTATTGATGTTATTGATGTTATTAATGCTATTGATGTTATTGATGCTATTGATGTTATTGATGTTATTGATGCTATTGATGCTATTGATGTTATTGATGTTATTGATGCTATTGATGCTATTGATGCTATTGATGTTATTGATGTTATTGATGCTATTGATGTTATTGATGTTTTTGATGTTATTGATGTTATTGATGCTATTGATGTTATTGATGTTATTGATGTTATTGATGCTATTGATGCTATTGATGCTATTGATGCTATTGATGTTATTGATGCTATTGATGCTATTGATGTTATTGATGTTATTGATGCTATTGATGCTATTGATGCTATTGATGTTATTGATGTTATTGATGTTATTGGTGCTATTGATGTTATTAATGTTATTGATGTTATTGATGCTATTGATGCTATTGATGCTATTGACGCTATTGATGTTATTGATGTTATTGATGCTATTGATGCTATTGATGTTATTGATGCTATTGATGCTATTGATGCTATTGATGTTATTGATGTTATTGATGCTATTGATGCTATTGATGCTATTGATGCTATTGATGCTATTGATGTTATTGATGCTATTGATGCTATTGATGTTATTGATGTTATTAATGCTATTGATGTTATTGATGTTATTGATGTTATTGATGTTATTGATGCTATTGATGTTATTGATGCTATTGATGTTATTGATGCTATTGATGTTATTGATGTTATTGATGCTATTGATGTTATTGATGTTATTGATGCTATTGATGTTATGGATGTTATTGATGCTGTTGATGCTATTGATGTTATGGATGTTATTGATGTTATTGATGTTATTGATGCTATTGATGTTATTAATGCTATTGATGTTATTGATGTTATTGATGTTATTGATGTTATTGATGCTATTGATGTTATTGATGCTATTGATGTTATTGATGCTATTGATGTTATTGATGCTATTGATGTTATTAATGCTATTGATGTTATTGATGTTATTGATGTTATTGATGTTATTAATGTTATTGATGTTATTGATGTTATTGATGCTATTGATGTTATTGATGCTATTGATGTTATTAATGCTATTGATGTTATTGATGTTATTGATGTTATTGATGTTATTGATGCTATTGATGCTATTGATGTTATTGATGTTATTGATGCTATTGATGGTATTGATGTTATTGATGTTATTGATGTTATTAATGTTATTGATGTTATTGATGTTATTGATGTTATTGATGTTATTGATGTTATTAATGCTATTGATGTTATTGATGCTATTGATGTTATTGATGCTATTGATGTTATTGATGTTATTGATGTTATTGATGTTATTGATGTTATTGATGTTATTGATGTTATTAATGTTATTGATGTTATTGATGTTATTGATGTTATTGATGTTATTGATGCTATTGATGTTATTGATGCTATTGATGCTATTGATGCTATTGATGTTATTGATGTTATTGATGCTATTGATGTTATTGATGTTTTTGATGTTATTGATGTTATTGATGCTATTGATGTTATTGATGTTATTGATGTTATTGATGCTAATGATGCTATTGATGCTATTGATGCTATTGATGTTATTGATGCTATTGATGCTATTGATGCTATTGATGTTATTGATGTTATTGATGTTATTGGTGCTATTGATGTTATTAATGTTATTGATGTTATTGATGCTATTGATGCTATTGATGCTATTGACGCTATTGATGTTATTGATGTTATTGATGCTATTGATGCTATTGATGTTATTGATGCTATTGATGCTATTGATGCTATTGATGTTATTGATGTTATTGATGCTATTGATGCTATTGATGCTATTAATGCTATTGATGCTATTGATGTTATTGATGCTATTGATGCTATTGATGTTATTGATGCTATTGATGCTATTGATGTTATTGATGCTATTGATGTTATTGATGTTATTGATGCTATTGATGCTATTAATGTTATTGATGTTATTGATGCTATTGATGTTATTGATGCTATTGATGTTATTGATGCTATTGATGTTATTGATGCTATTGATGTTATTGATGCTATTGATGGTATTGATGCTATTGATGGTATTGATGTTATTGATGCTATTGATGCTATTGATGCTATTAATGTTATTGATGTTATTGATGCTATTGATGTTATTGATGTTATTGATGTTATTGATGTTATTGATGTTATTAATGTTATTGATGTTATTGATGTTATTGATGTTATTGATGCCATTGATGCTGTTGATGCTATTGATGTTATGGATGTTATTGATGTTATTGATGTTATTGATGCTATTGATGTTATTAATGCTATTGATGTTATTGATGTTATTGATGCTATTGATGCTATTGATGTTATTGATGCTATTGATGCTATTGATGTTATTGATGTTATTGATGCTATTGATGCTATTGATGTTATTGATGTTATTGATGTTATTGATGTTATTGATGTTATTGATGTTATTGATGTTATTGATGTTATTGATGTTAGTGATGTTATTGATGTTATTGATGTCATTGACGTTATTGATGCTATTGATGTTATTGATGCTATTGATGCTATTGATGTTATTGATGTTATTGATGTTATTGATGTTATTGATGCTATTGATGTTATTGATGTTATTGATGCTATTGATGCTATTGATGCTATTGATGTTATTGATGTTATTGATGCTATTGATGCTATTGATGCTATTGATGCTATTGATGCTATTGATGTTATTGATGCTATTGATGCTATTGATGTTATTGATGCTATTGATGCTATTGATGTTATTGATGCTATTGATGTTATTGATGCTATTGATGTTATTGATGCTATTGATGTTATTGATGCTATTGATGTTATTGATGCTATTGATGTTATTGATGCTATTGATGTTATTAATGCTATTGATGTTATTGATGTTATTGATGTTATTGATGTTATTGATGTTATTGATGTTATTGATGTTATTGATGTTATTAATGTTATTGATGTTATTGATGTTATTGATGTTATTGATGTTATTGATGCTATTGATGTTATTGATGTTATTGATGCTATTGATGTTATTGATGTTATTGATGTTATTGATGTTATTAATGTTATTGATGTTATTGATGTTATTGATGTTATTGATGTTATTGATGTTATTAATGCTATTGATGTTATTGATGCTATTGATGTTATTGATGTTATTGATGCTATTGATGCTATTGATGTTATTGATGTTATTGATGCTATTGATGCTATTGATGCTATTGATGTTATTGATGTTATTGATGCTATTGATGTTATTGATGTTTTTGATGTTATTGATGTTATTGATGCTATTGATGTTATTGATGTTATTGATGTTATTGATGCTATTGATGCTATTGATGCTATTGATGCTATTGATGTTATTGATGCTATTGATGCTATTGATGTTATTGATGTTATTGATGCTATTGATGCTATTGATGCTATTGATGTTATTGATGTTATTGATGTTATTGGTGCTATTGATGTTATTAATGTTATTGATGTTATTGATGCTATTGATGCTATTGATGCTATTGACGCTATTGATGTTATTGATGTTATTGATGCTATTGATGCTATTGATGTTATTGATGCTATTGATGCTATTGATGCTATTGATGTTATTGATGTTATTGATGCTATTGATGCTATTGATGCTATTGATGCTATTGATGTTATTGATGCTATTGATGCTATTGATGTTATTGATGTTATTGATATTATTGATGTTATTGATGTTATTAATGTTATTGATGTTATTGATGTTATTGATGTTATTGATGCTATTGATGCTGTTGATGCTATTGATGTTATGGATGTTATTGATGCTGTTGATGCTATTGATGTTATGGATGTTATTGATGTTATTGATGTTATTGATGCTATTGATGTTATTAATGCTATTGATGTTATTGATGTTATTGATGTTATTGATGTTATTGATGCTATTGATGTTATTGATGCTATTGATGTTATTGATGCTATTGATGTTATTGATGCTATTGATGTTATTAATGCTATTGATGTTATTGATGTTATTGATGTTATTGATGTTATTGATGTTATTGATGTTATTGATGTTATTAATGTTATTGATGTTATTGATGTTATTGATGTTATTGATGTTATTGATGCTATTGATGTTATTGATGCTATTGATGTTATTGATGTTATTGATGCTATTGATGATATTGATGTTATTGATGTTATTGATGTTATTAATGTTATTGATGTTATTGATGTTATTGATGTTATTGATGCTGTTGATGCTATTGATGTTATGGATGTTATTGATGCTGTTGATGCTATTGATGTTATGGATGTTATTGATGTTATTGATGTTATTGATGCTATTGATGTTATTAATGCTATTGATGTTATTGATGTTATTGATGTTATTGATGTTATTGATGCTATTGATGTTATTGATGCTATTGATGTTATTGATGCTATTGATGTTATTGATGTTATTGATGCTATTGATGTTATTGATGTTATTGATGCTATTGATGTTATTGATGTTATTGATGTTATTGATGTTATTAATGTTATTGATGTTATTGATGTTATTGATGTTATTGATGTTATTGATGTTATTAATGCTATTGATGTTATTGATGCTATTGATGTTATTGATGTTATTGATGCTATTGATGCTATTGATGCTATTGATGTTATTGATGCTATTGATGTTATTGATGCTATTGATGTTATTGATGCTATTGATGTTATTGATGCTATTGATGTTATTGATGCTATTGATGTTATTAATGCTATTGATGTTATTGATGTTATTGATGTTATTGATGTTATTGATGTTATTGATGTTATTGATGTTATTAATGTTATTGATGTTATTGATGTTATTGATGTTATTGATGTTATTGATGCTATTGATGTTATTGATGTTATTGATGCTATTGATGTTATTGATGTTATTGATGTTATTGATGTTATTAATGTTATTGATGTTATTGATGTTATTGATGTTATTGATGTTATTGATGTTATTAATGCTATTGATGTTATTGATGCTATTGATGTTATTGATGTTATTGATGCTATTGATGCTATTGATGTTATTGATGTTATTGATGCTATTGATGCTATTGATGCTATTGATGTTATTGATGTTATTGATGCTATTGATGTTATTGATGTTTTTGATGTTATTGATGTTATTGATGCTATTGATGTTATTGATGTTATTAATGTTATTGATGCTATTGATGCTATTGATGCTATTGATGCTATTGATGTTATTGATGCTATTGATGCTATTGATGTTATTGATGTTATTGATGCTATTGATGCTATTGATGCTATTGATGTTATTGATGTTATTGATGTTATTGGTGCTATTGATGTTATTAATGTTATTGATGTTATTGATGCTATTGATGCTATTGATGCTATTGACGCTATTGATGTTATTGATGTTATTGATGCTATTGATGCTATTGATGTTATTGATGCTATTGATGCTATTGATGCTATTGATGTTATTGATGTTATTGATGCTATTGATGCTATTGATGCTATTGATGCTATTGATGCTATTGATGTTATTGATGCTATTGATGCTATTGATGTTATTGATGCTATTGATGCTATTGATGTTATTGATGCTATTGATGTTATTGATGCTATTGATGTTATTGATGCTATTGATGCTATTAATGTTATTGATGTTATTGATGCTATTGATGTTATTGATGCTATTGATGTTATTGATGCTATTGATGTTATTGATGCTATTGATGTTATTGATGCTATTGATGGTATTGATGCTATTGATGGTATTGATGTTATTGATGCTATTGATGCTATTGATGCTATTAATGTTATTGATGTTATTGATGCTATTGATGTTATTGATGTTATTGATGTTATTGATGTTATTGATGTTATTAATGTTATTGATGTTATTGATGTTATTGATGTTATTGATGCCATTGATGCTGTTGATGCTATTGATGTTATGGATGTTATTGATGTTATTGATGTTATTGATGCTATTGATGTTATTAATGCTATTGATGTTATTGATGTTATTGATGCTATTGATGCTATTGATGTTATTGATGCTATTGATGCTATTGATGTTATTGATGTTATTGATGCTATTGATGCTATTGATGCTATTGATGTTATTGATGTTATTGATGTTATTGATGTTATTGATGTTATTGATGTTATTGATGTTATTGATGTTAGTGATGTTATTGATGTTATTGATGTCATTGACGTTATTGATGCTATTGATGTTATTGATGCTATTGATGCTATTGATGTTATTGATGTTATTGATGTTATTGATGTTATTGATGCTATTGATGTTATTGATGTTATTGATGCTATTGATGTTATTGATGTTATTGATGTTATTGATGTTATTGATGCTATTGATGCTATTGATGTTATTGATGCCATTGATGCTGTTGATGCTATTGATGTTATGGATGTTATTGATGTTATTGATGTTATTGATGCTATTGATGTTATTGATGTTATTGATGCTATTGATGTTATTGATGTTATTTATGTTAATGATTTTATTGATGCTATTGATGTTATTGATGCTATTGATGTTATTGATGCTATTGATGTTATTGATGTTATTGATGCTATTGATGTTATTGATGCTATTGATGCTATTGATACTATTGATGTTATTGATGCTATTGATGCTATTGATGTTATTGATGTTATTGATGCATTGATGCTATTGATGCTATTGATGTTATTGATGCTATTGATGTTATTGATGCTATTGATGTTATTAATGCTATTGATGTTATTGATGTTATTGATGTTATTGATGTTATTGATGTTATTGATGTTATTGATGTTATTAATGTTATTGATGTTATTGATGTTATTGATGTTATTGATGCTATTGATGTTATTGATGTTATTGATGCTATTGATGTTATTGATGCTATTGATGCTATTGATACTATTGATGTTATTGATGCTATTGATGCTATTGATGTTATTGATGTTATTGATGCATTGATGCTATTGATGCTATTGATATTATTGATGTTATTGATGTTATTGATGTTATTGATGCTATTGATGTTATTGATGTTTTTGATGTTATTGATGCTATTGATGCTATTGATGTTATTGATGCTATTGATGTTATTGATGTTATTGATGTTATTGATGCTATTGATGTTATTGATGTTATTGATGCTATTGATGTTATTGATGTTATTTATGTTAATGATGTTATTGATGCTATTGATGTTATTGATGCTATTGATGTTATTGATGCTATTGATGTTATTGATGTTATTGATGCTATTGATGTTATTGATGTTATTAATGTTATTGATGTTATTGATGTTATTGATGTTATTGATGTTATTGATGTTATTAATGTTATTGATGTTATTGATGTTATTGATGTTATTGATGCTATTGATGCTGTTGATGCTATTGATGTTATGGATGTTATTGATGCTGTTGATGCTATTGATGTTATGGATGTTATTGATGTTATTGATGTTATTGATGCTATTGATGTTATTAATGCTATTGATGTTATTGATGTTATTGATGTTATTGATGTTATTGATGCTATTGATGTTATTGATGCTATTGATGTTATTGATGCTATTGATGTTATTGATGCTATTGATGTTATTGATGCTATTGATGTTATTAATGCTATTGATGTTATTGATGTTATTGATGTTATTGATGTTATTGATGTTATTGATGTTATTGATGTTATTAATGTTATTGATGTTATTGATGTTATTGATGTTATTGATGTTATTGATGCTATTGATGTTATTGATGTTATTGATGCTATTGATGTTATTGATGTTATTGATGTTATTGATGTTATTGATGTTATTGATGTTATTAATGCTATTGATGTTATTGATGCTATTGATGTTATTGATGTTATTGATGCTATTGATGCTATTGATGTTATTGATGTTATTGATGCTATTGATGCTATTGATGCTATTGATGTTATTGATGTTATTGATGCTATTGATGTTATTGATGTTTTTGATGTTATTGATGTTATTGATGCTATTGATGTTATTGATGTTATTGATGCTATTGATGTTATTGATGTTATTGATGTTATTGATGTTATTGATGCTATTGATGCTATTGATGTTATTGATGCCATTGATGCTGTTGATGCTATTGATGTTATGGATGTTATTGATGTTATTGATGTTATTGATGCTATTGATGTTATTGATGTTATTGATGCTATTGATGTTATTGATGTTATTTATGTTAATGATTTTATTGATGCTATTGATGTTATTGATGCTATTGATGTTATTGATGCTATTGATGTTATTGATGTTATTGATGCTATTGATGTTATTGATGCTATTGATGCTATTGATACTATTGATGTTATTGATGCTATTGATGCTATTGATGTTATTGATGTTATTGATGCATTGATGCTATTGATGCTATTGATGTTATTGATGCTATTGATGTTATTGATGTTATTGATGTTATTGATGCTATTGATGTTATTGATGTTTTTGATGTTATTGATGCTATTGATGCTATTGATGTTATTGATGCTATTGATGTTATTGATGTTATTGATGTTATTAATGCTATTGATGTTATTGATGTTATTGATGCTATTGATGTTATTGATGTTATTTATGTTAATGATGTTATTGATGCTATTGATGTTATTGATGCTATTGATGTTATTGATGCTATTGATGTTATTGATGTTATTGATGCTATTGATGTTATTGATGTTATTAATGTTATTGATGTTATTGATGTTATTGATGTTATTGATGTTATTGATGTTATTAATGTTATTGATGTTATTGATGTTATTGCTGTTATTGATGCTATTGATGCTGTTGATGCTATTGATGCTGTTGATGCTATTGATGTTATGGATGTTATTGATGTTATTGATGTTATTGATGCTATTGATGTTATTAATGCTATTGATGTTATTGATGTTATTGATGTTATTGATGTTATTGATGCTATTGATGTTATTGATGCTATTGATGTTATTGATGCTATTGATGTTATTGATGCTATTGATGTTATTGATGCTATTGATGTTATTAATGCTATTGATGTTATTGATGTTATTGATGTTATTGATGTTATTGATGTTATTGATGTTATTGATGTTATTAATGTTATTGATGTTATTGATGTTATTGATGTTATTGATGTTATTGATGCTATTGATGTTATTGATGTTATTGATGCTATTGATGTTATTGATGTTATTGATGTTATTGATGTTATTAATGTTATTGATGTTATTGATGTTATTGATGTTATTGATGTTATTGATGTTATTAATGCTATTGATGTTATTGATGCTTTTGATGTTATTGATGTTATTGATGCTATTGATGCTATTGATGTTATTGATGTTATTGATGCTATTGATGCTATTGATGCTATTGATGTTATTGATGTTATTGATGCTATTGATGTTATTGATGTTTTTGATGTTATTGATGTTATTGATGCTATTGATGTTATTGATGTTATTGATGTTATTGATGCTATTGATGCTATTGATGCTATTGATGCTATTGATGTTATTGATGCTATTGATGCTATTGATGTTATTGATGTTATTGATGCTATTGATGCTATTGATGCTATTGATGTTATTGATGTTATTGATGTTATTGGTGCTATTGATGTTATTAATGTTATTGATGTTATTGATGCTATTGATGCTATTGATGCTATTGACGCTATTGATGTTATTGATGTTATTGATGCTATTGATGCTATTGATGTTATTGATGCTATTGATGCTATTGATGCTATTGATGTTATTGATGTTATTGATGCTATTGATGCTATTGATGCTATTGATGCTATTGATGCTATTGATGCTATTGATGTTATTGATGCTATTGATGCTATTGATGTTATTGATGCTATTGATGCTATTGATGTTATTGATGCTATTGATGTTATTGATGCTATTGATGTTATTGATGCTATTGATGTTATTGATGTTATTGATGCTATTGATGTTATTGATGCTATTGATGCTATTGATACTATTGATGTTATTGATGCTATTGATGCTATTGATGTTATTGATGTTATTGATGCATTGATGCTATTGATGCTATTGATGTTATTGATGCTATTGATGTTATTGATGTTATTGATGCATTGATGCTATTGATGCTATTGATGTTATTGATGCTATTGATGTTATTGATGTTATTGATGTTATTGATGTTATTGATGCTATTGATGTTATTGATGTTTTTGATGTTATTGATGCTATTGATGCTATTGATGTTATTGATGCTATTGATGTTATTGATGTTATTGATGTTATTGATGCTATTGATGCTATTGATGTTATTGATGCTATTGATGTTATTGATGCTATTGATGTTATTGATGCTATTGATGTTATTGATGCTATTGATGTTATTGATGCTATTGATGGTATTGATGCTATTGATGGTATTGATGTTATTGATGCTATTGATGCTATTGATGCTATTAATGTTATTGATGTTATTGATGCTATTGATGTTATTGATGTTATTAATGTTATTGATGTTATTAATGTTATTGATGTTATTGATGTTATGGATGTTATTGATGCCATTGATGCTGTTGATGCTATTGATGTTATGGATGTTATTGATGTTATTGATGTTATTGATGCTATTGATGTTATTAATGCTATTGATGTTATTGATGTTATTGATGCTATTGATGCTATTGATGTTATTGATGCTATTGATGCTATTGATGTTATTGATGTTATTGATGCTATTGATGCTATTGATGCTATTGATGTTATTGATGTTATTGATGTTATTGATGTTATTGATGTTATTGATGTTATTGATGTTATTGATGTTATTGATGTTAGTGATGTTATTGATGTTATTGATGTCATTGACGTTATTGATGCTATTGATGTTATTGATGCTATTGATGCTATTGATGTTATTGATGTTATTGATGTTATTGATGTTATTGATGCTATTGATGTTATTGATGTTATTGATGCTATTGATGTTATTGATGTTATTGATGTTATTGATGTTATTGATGCTATTGATGCTATTGATGTTATTGATGCCATTGATGCTGTTGATGCTATTGATGTTATGGATGTTATTGATGTTATTGATGTTATTGATGCTATTGATGTTATTGATGTTATTGATGCTATTGATGTTATTGATGTTATTTATGTTAATGATTTTATTGATGCTATTGATGTTATTGATGCTATTGATGTTATTGATGCTATTGATGTTATTGATGTTATTGATGCTATTGATGTTATTGATGCTATTGATGCTATTGATACTATTGATGTTATTGATGCTATTGATGCTATTGATGTTATTGATGTTATTGATGCATTGATGCTATTGATGCTATTGATGTTATTGATGCTATTGATGTTAATGATGCTATTGATGTTATTAATGCTATTGATGTTATTGATGTTATTGATGTTATTGATGTTATTGATGTTATTGATGTTATTGATGTTATTAATGTTATTGATGTTATTGATGTTATTGATGTTATTGATGTTATTGATGCTATTGATGTTATTGATGTTATTGATGCTATTGATGTTATTGATGTTATTGATGTTATTGATGTTATTAATGTTATTGATGTTATTGATGTTATTGATGTTATTGATGTTAATGATGTTATTAATGCTATTGATGTTATTGATGCTATTGATGTTATTGATGTTATTGATGCTATTGATGCTATTGATGTTATTGATGTTATTGATGCTATTGATGCTATTGATGCTATTGATGTTATTGATGTTATTTATGCTATTGATGTTATGGATGTTATTGATGTTATTGATGTTATTGATGCTATTGATGTTTTTGATGTTATTGATGTTATTGATGCTATTGATGTTATTGATGTTATTGATGTTATTGATGCTATTGATGCTATTGATGCTATTGATGCTATTGATGTTATTGATGCTATTGATGCTATTGATGTTATTGATGTTATTGATGCTATTGATGCTATTGATGCTATTGATGTTATTGATGTTATTGATGTTATTGGTGCTATTGATGTTATTAATGTTATTGATGTTATTGATGCTATTGATGCTATTGATGCTATTGACGCTATTGATGTTATTGATGTTATTGATGCTATTGATGCTATTGATGTTATTGATGCTATTGATGCTATTGATGCTATTGATGTTATTGATGTTATTGATGCTATTGATGCTATTGATGCTATTGATGCTATTGATGCTATTGATGTTATTGATGCTATTGATGCTATTGATGTTATTGATGTTATTGATGTTATTGATGTTATTGATGTTATTAATGTTATTGATGTTATTGATGTTATTGATGTTATTGATGCTATTGATGCTGTTGATGCTATTGATGTTATGGATGTTATTGATGCTGTTGATGCTATTGATGTTATGGATGTTATTGATGTTATTGATGCTATTGATGTTATTAATGCTATTGATGTTATTGATGTTATTGATGTTATTGATGTTATTGATGCTATTGATGTTATTGATGCTATTGATGTTATTGATGCTATTGATGTTATTGATGCTATTGATGTTATTGATGCTATTGATGTTATTAATGCTATTGATGTTATTGATGTTATTGATGTTATTGATGTTATTGATGTTATTGATGTTATTGATGTTATTAATGTTATTGATGTTATTGATGTTATTGATGTTATTGATGTTATTGATGCTATTGATGTTATTGATGCTATTGATGTTATTGATGTTATTGATGCTATTGATGTTATTGATGATATTGATGTTATTGATGTTATTAATGTTATTGATGTTATTGATGTTATTGATGTTATTGATGCTATTGATGCTGTTGATGCTATTGATGTTATGGATGTTATTGATGCTGTTGATGCTATTGATGTTATGGATGTTATTGATGTTATTGATGTTATTGATGCTATTGATGTTATTAATGCTATTGATGTTATTGATGTTATTGATGTTATTGATGTTATTGATGTTATTAATGTTATTGATGTTATTGATGTTATTGATGTTATTGATGTTATTGATGTTATTAATGCTATTGATGTTATTGATGCTATTGATGTTATTGATGTTATTGATGCTATTGATGCTATTGATGCTATTGATGTTATTGATGCTATTGATGTTATTGATGCTATTGATGTTATTGATGCTATTGATGTTATTGATGCTATTGATGTTATTAATGCTATTGATGTTATTGATGTTATTGATGTTATTGATGTTATTGATGTTATTGATGTTATTGATGTTATTAATGTTATTGATGTTATTGATGTTATTGATGTTATTGATGTTATTGATGCTATTGATGTTATTGATGTTATTGATGCTATTGATGTTATTGATGTTATTGATGTTATTGATGTTATTAATGTTATTGATGTTATTGATGTTATTGATGTTATTGATGTTATTGATGTTATTAATGCTATTGATGTTATTGATGCTATTGATGGTATTGATGTTATTGATGCTATTGATGCTATTGATGTTATTGATGTTATTGATGCTATTGATGCTATTGATGCTATTGATGTTATTGATGTTATTGATGCTATTGATGTTATTGATTTTTTTGATGTTATTGATGTTATTGATGCTATTGATGTTATTGATGTTATTGATGTTATTGATGCTATTGATGCTATTGATGCTATTGATGCTATTGATGTTATTGATGCTATTGATGCTATTGATGTTATTGATGTTATTGATGCTATTGATGCTATTGATGCTATTGATGTTATTGATGTTATTGATGTTATTGGTGCTATTGATGTTATTAATGTTATTGATGTTATTGATGCTATTGATGCTATTGATGCTATTGACGCTATTGGATGTTATTGATGTTATTGATGCTATTGATGCTATTGATGTTATTGATGCTATTGATGCTATTGATGCTATTGATGTTATTGATGTTATTGATGCTATTGATGCTATTGATGCTATTGATGCTATTGATGCTATTGATGTTATTGATGCTATTGATGCTATTGATGTTATTGATGCTATTGATGCTATTGATGTTATTGATGCTATTGATGTTATTGATGCTATTGATGTTAATGATGCTATTGATGCTATTAATGTTATTGATGTTATTGATGCTATTGATGTTATTGATGCTATTGATGTTATTGATGCTATTGATGTTATTGATGCTATTGATGTTATTGATGCTATTGATGGTATTGATGCTATTGATGGTATTGATGTTATTGATGCTATTGATGCTATTGATGCTATTAATGTTATTGATGTTATTGATGCTATTAATGTTATTGATGTTATTGATGTTATTGATGTTATTGATGTTATTAATGTTATTGATGTTATTGATGTTATTGATGTTATTGATGCCATTGATGCTGTTGATGCTATTGATGTTATAGATGTTATTGATGTTATTGATGTTATTGATGCTATTGATGTTATTAATGCTATTGATGTTATTGATGTTATTGATGCTATTGATGCTATTGATGTTATTGATGCTATTGATGCTATTGATGTTATTGATGTTATTGATGCTATTGATGCTATTGATGCTATTGATGTTATTGATGTTATTGATGTTATTGATGTTATTGATGTTATTGATGTTATTGATGTTATTGATGTTAGTGATGTTATTGATGTTATTGATGTCATTGACGTTATTGATGCTATTGATGTTATTGATGCTATTGATGCTATTGATGTTATTGATGTTATTGATGTTATTGATGTTATTGATGCTATTGATGTTATTGATGTTATTGATGCTATTGATGCTATTGATGCTATTGATGTTATTGATGTTATTGATGCTATTGATGCTATTGATGCTATTGATGCTATTGATGCTATTGATGTTATTGATGCTATTGATGCTATTGATGTTATTGATGCTATTGATGCTATTGATGTTATTGATGCTATTGATGTTATTGATGCTATTGATGTTATTGATGCTATTGATGTTATTGATGCTATTGATGTTATTGATGCTATTGATGTTATTGATGCTATTGATGTTATTAATGCTATTGATGTTATTGATGTTATTGATGTTATTGATGTTATTGATGTTATTGATGTTATTAATGTTATTGATGTTATTGATGTTATTGATGTTATTGATGCTATTGATGTTATTGATGTTATTGATGCTATTGATGTTATTGATGTTATTGATGTTATTGATGTTATTAATGTTATTGATGTTATTGATGTTATTGATGTTATTGATGTTATTGATGTTATTAATGCTATTGATGTTATTGATGCTATTGATGTTATTGATGTTATTGATGCTATTGATGCTATTGATGTTATTGATGTTATTGATGCTATTGATGCTATTGATGCTATTGATGTTATTGATGTTATTGATGCTATTGATGTTATTGATGTTTTTGATGTTATTGATGTTATTGATGCTATTGATGTTATTGATGTTATTGATGTTATTGATGCTATTGATGCTATTGATGCTATTGATGCTATTGATGTTATTGATGCTATTGATGCTATTGATGTTATTGATGTTATTGATGCTATTGATGCTATTGATGCTATTGATGTTATTGATGTTATTGATGTTATTGGTGCTATTGATGTTATTAATGTTATTGATGTTATTGATGCTATTGATGCTATTGATGCTATTGACGCTATTGATGTTATTGATGTTATTGATGCTATTGATGCTATTGATGTTATTGATGCTATTGATGCTATTGATGCTATTGATGTTATTGATGTTATTGATGCTATTGATGCTATTGATGCTATTGATGCTATTGATGCTATTGATGTTATTGATGCTATTGATGCTATTGATGTTATTGATGTTATTGATGTTATTGATGTTATTGATGTTATTAATGTTATTGATGTTATTGATGTTATTGATGTTATTGATGCTATTGATGCTGTTGATGCTATTGATGTTATGGATGTTATTGATGCTGTTGATGCTATTGATGTTATGGATGTTATTGATGTTATTGATGTTATTGATGCTATTGATGTTATTAATGCTATTGATGTTATTGATGTTATTGATGTTATTGATGTTATTGATGCTATTGATGTTATTGATGCTATTGATGTTATTGATGCTATTGATGTTATTGATGCTATTGATGTTATTGATGCTATTGATGTTATTAATGCTATTGATGTTATTGATGTTATTGATGTTATTGATGTTATTGATGTTATTGATGTTATTGATGTTATTAATGTTATTGATGTTATTGATGTTATTGATGTTATTGATGTTATTGATGCTATTGATGTTATTGATGCTATTGATGTTATTGATGTTATTGATGCTATTGATGTTATTGATGTTATTGATGTTATTGATGTTATTAATGTTATTGATGTTATTGATGTTATTGATGTTATTGATGCTATTGATGCTGTTGATGCTATTGATGTTATGGATGTTATTGATGCTGTTGATGCTATTGATGTTATGGATGTTATTGATGTTATTGATGTTATTGATGCTATTGATGTTATTAATGCTATTGATGTTATTGATGTTATTGATGTTTTTGATGTTATTGATGCTATTGATGTTATTGATGCTATTGATGTTATTGATGCTATTGATGTTATTGATGTTATTGATGCTATTGATGTTATTGATGTTATTGATGCTATTGATGTTATTGATGTTATTGATGTTATTGATGTTATTAATGTTATTGATGTTATTGATGTTATTGATGTTATTGATGTTATTGATGTTATTAATGCTATTGATGTTATTGATGCTATTGATGTTATTGATGTTATTGATGCTATTGATGCTATTGATGCTATTGATGTTATTGATGCTATTGATGTTATTGATGCTATTGATGTTATTGATGCTATTGATGTTATTGATGCTATTGATGTTATTGATGCTATTGATGTTATTAATGCTATTGATGTTATTGATGTTATTGATGTTATTGATGTTATTGATGTTATTGATGTTATTGATGTTATTAATGTTATTGATGTTATTGATGTTATTGATGTTATTGATGTTATTGATGCTATTGATGTTATTGATGTTATTGATGCTATTGATGTTATTGATGTTATTGATGTTATTGATGTTATTAATGTTATTGATGTTATTGATGTTATTGATGTTATTGATGTTATTAATGCTATTGATGTTATTGATGCTATTGATGTTATTGATGTTATTGATGCTATTGATGCTATTGATGTTATTGATGTTATTGATGCTATTGATGCTATTGATGCTATTGATGTTATTGATGTTATTGATGCTATTGATGTTATTGATGTTTTTGATGTTATTGATGTTATTGATGCTATTGATGTTATTGATGTTATTGATGTTATTGATGCTATTGATGCTATTGATGCTATTGATGTTATTGATGCTATTGATGCTATTGATGTTATTGATGTTATTGATGCTATTGATGCTATTGATGCTATTGATGTTATTGATGTTATTGATGTTATTGGTGCTATTGATGTTATTAATGTTATTGATGTTATTGATGCTATTGATGCTATTGATGCTATTGACGCTATTGATGTTATTGATGTTATTGATGCTATTGATGCTATTGATGTTATTGATGCTATTGATGCTATTGATGCTATTGATGTTATTGATGTTATTGATGCTATTGATGCTATTGATGCTATTGATGCTATTGATGCTATTGATGTTATTGATGCTATTGATGCTATTGATGTTATTGATGCTATTGATGCTATTGATGTTATTGATGCTATTGATGTTATTGATGCTATTGATGTTATTGATGCTATTGATGCTATTAATGTTATTGATGTTATTGATGCTATTGATGTTATTGATGCTATTGATGTTATTGATGCTATTGATGTTATTGATGCTATTGATGTTATTGATGCTATTGATGGTATTGATGGTATTGATGGTATTGATGTTATTGATGCTATTGATGCTATTGATGCTATTAATGTTATTGATGTTATTGATGCTATTGATGTTATTGATGTTATTGATGTTATTGATGTTATTGATGTTATTAATGTTATTGATGTTATTGATGTTATTGATGTTATTGATGCCATTGATGCTGTTGATGCTATTGATGTTATGGATGTTATTGATGTTATTGATGTTATTGATGCTATTGATGTTATTAATGCTATTGATGTTATTGATGTTATTGATGCTATTGATGCTATTGATGTTATTGATGCTATTGATGCTATTGATGTTATTGATGTTATTGATGCTATTGATGCTATTGATGCTATTGATGTTATTGATGTTATTGATGTTATTGATGTTATTGATGTTATTGATGTTATTGATGTTATTGATGTTAGTGATGTTATTGATGTTATTGATGTCATTGACGTTATTGATGCTATTGATGTTATTGATGCTATTGATGCTATTGATGTTATTGATGTTATTGATGTTATTGATGTTATTGATGCTATTGATGTTATTGATGTTATTGATGCTATTGATGCTATTGATGCTATTGATGTTATTGATGTTATTGATGCTATTGATGCTATTGATGCTATTGATGCTATTGATGCTATTGATGTTATTGATGCTATTGATGCTATTGATGTTATTGATGCTATTGATGCTATTGATGTTATTGATGCTATTGATGTTATTGATGCTATTGATGTTATTGATGCTATTGATGTTATTGATGCTATTGATGTTATTGATGCTATTGATGTTATTGATGCTATTGATGTTATTAATGCTATTGATGTTATTGATGTTATTGATGTTATTGATGTTATTGATGTTATTGATGTTATTGATGTTATTAATGTTATTGATGTTATTGATGTTATTGATGTTATTGATGTTATTGATGCTATTGATGTTATTGATGTTATTGATGCTATTGATGTTATTGATGTTATTGATGTTATTGATGTTATTAATGTTATTGATGTTATTGATGTTATTGATGTTATTGATGTTATTGATGTTATTAATGCTATTGATGTTATTGATGCTATTGATGTTATTGATGTTATTGATGCTATTGATGCTATTGATGTTATTGATGTTATTGATGCTATTGATGCTATTGATGCTATTGATGTTATTGATGTTATTGATGCTATTGATGTTATTGATGTTTTTGATGTTATTGATGTTATTGATGCTATTGATGTTATTGATGTTATTGATGTTATTGATGCTATTGATGCTATTGATGCTATTGATGCTATTGATGTTATTGATGCTATTGATGCTATTGATGTTATTGATGTTATTGATGCTATTGATGCTATTGATGCTATTGATGTTATTGATGTTATTGATGTTATTGGTGCTATTGATGTTATTAATGTTATTGATGTTATTGATAATATTGATGCTATTGATGCTATTGACGCTATTGATGTTATTGATGTTATTGATGCTATTGATGCTATTGATGTTATTGATGCTATTGATGCTATTGATGCTATTGATGTTATTGATGTTATTGATGCTATTGATGCTATTGATGCTATTGATGCTATTGATGCTATTGATGTTATTGATGCTATTGATGCTATTGATGTTATTGATGTTATTAATGCTATTGATGTTATTGATGTTATTGATGTTATTGATGCTATTGATGTTATTGATGCTATTGATGTTATTGATGCTATTGATGTTATTGATGTTATTGATGCTATTGATGTTATTGATGTTATTGATGCTATTGATGTTATGGATGTTATTGATGCTGTTGATGCTATTGATGTTATGGATGTTATTGATGTTATTGATGTTATTGATGCTATTGATGTTATTAATGCTATTGATGTTATTGATGTTATTGATGTTATTGATGTTATTGATGCTATTGATGTTATTGATGCTATTGATGTTATTGATGCTATTGATGTTATTGATGCTATTGATGTTATTAATGCTATTGATGTTATTGATGTTATTGATGTTATTGATGTTATTGATGTTATTAATGTTATTGATGTTATTGATGTTATTGATGCTATTGATGCTATTGATGCTATTGATGTTATTGATGTTATTGATGCTATTGATGTTATTGATGTTATTGATGTTATTGATGTTATTAATGTTATTGATGTTATTGATGTTATTGATGTTATTGATGTTATTGATGTTATTAATGCTATTGATGTTATTGATGCTATTGATGTTATTGATGTTATTGATGCTATTGATGCTATTGATGTTATTGATGTTATTGATGCTATTGATGCTATTGATGCTATTGATGTTATTGATGTTATTGATGCTATTGATGTTATTGATGTTTTTGATGTTATTGATGTTATTGATGCTATTGATGTTATTGATGTTATTGATGTTATTAATGCTATTGATGCTATTGATGCTATTGATGCTATTGATGCTATTGATGTTATTGATGCTATTGATGCTATTGATGTTATTGATGTTATTGATGCTATTGATGCTATTGATGCTATTGATGTTATTGATGTTATTGATGTTATTGGTGCTATTGATGTTATTAATGTTATTGATGTTATTGATGCTATTGATGCTATTGATGCTATTGACGCTATTGATGTTATTGATGTTATTGATGCTATTGATGCTATTGATGTTATTGATGCTATTGATGCTATTGATGCTATTGATGTTATTGATGTTATTGATGCTATTGATGCTATTGATGCTATTGATGCTATTAATGCTATTGATGTTATTGATGCTATTGATGCTATTGATGTTATTGATGCTATTGATGCTATTGATGTTATTGATGCTATTGATGTTATTGATGCTATTGATGTTATTGATGCTATTGATGCTATTAATGTTATTGATGTTATTGTTGCTATTGATGTTAATGATGCTATTGATGTTATTGATGCTATTGATGTTATTGATGCTATTGATGTTATTGATGCTATTGATGGTATTGATGCTATTGATGGTATTGATGTTATTGATGCTATTGATGCTATTGATGCTATTAATGTTATTGATGTTATTGATGCTATTGATGTTATTGATGTTATTGATGTTATTGATGTTATTGATGTTATTAATGTTATTGATGTTATTGATGTTATTGATGCCATTGATGCTGTTGATGCTATTGATGTTATGGATGTTATTGATGTTATTGATGTTATTGATGCTATTGATGTTATTAATGCTATTGATGTTATTGATGCTATTGATGCTATTGATGTTATTGATGCTATTGATGCTATTGATGTTATTGATGTTATTGATGCTATTGATGCTATTGATGCTATTGATGTTATTGATGTTATTGATGTTATTGATGTTATTGATGTTATTGATGTTATTGATGTTATTGATGTTAGTGATGTTATTGATGTTATTGATGTCATTGACGTTATTGATGCTATTGATGTTATTGATGCTATTGATGCTATTGATGTTATTGATGTTATTGATGTTATTGATGTTATTGATGCTATTGATGTTATTGATGTTATTGATGCTATTGATGCTATTGATGCTATTGATGTTATTGATGTTATTGATGCTATTGATGCTATTGATGCTATTGATGCTATTGATGCTATTGATGTTATTGATGCTATTGATGCTATTGATGTTATTGATGCTATTGATGCTATTGATGTTATTGATGCTATTGATGTTATTGATGCTATTGATGTTATTGATGCTATTGATGTTATTGATGCTATTGATGTTATTGATGCTATTGATGTTATTGATGCTATTGATGTTATTAATGCTATTGATGTTATTGATGTTATTGATGTTATTGATGTTATTAATGTTATTGATGTTATTGATGTTATTGATGTTATTAATGTTATTGATGTTATTGATGTTATTGATGTTATTGATGTTATTGATGCTATTGATGTTATTGATGTTATTGATGCTATTGATGTTATTGATGTTATTGATGTTATTGATGTTATTAATGTTATTGATGTTATTGATGTTATTGATGTTATTGATGTTATTGATGTTATTAATGCTATTGATGTTACTGATGCTATTGATGCTATTGATGCTATTGATGCTATTGATGTTATTGATGTTATTGATGCTATTGATGTTATTGATGTTTTTGATGTTATTGATGTTATTGATGCTATTGATGTTATTGATGTTATTGATGTTATTGATGCTATTGATGCTATTGATGCTATTGATGCTATTGATGTTATTGATGCTATTGATGCTATTGATGTTATTGATGTTATTGATGCTATTGATGCTATTGATGCTATTGATGTTATTGATGTTATTGATGTTATTGGTGCTATTGATGTTATTAATGTTATTGATGTTATTGATGCTATTGATGCTATTGATGCTATTGACGCTATTGATGTTATTGATGTTATTGATGCTATTAATGCTATTGATGTTATTGATGCTATTGATGCTATTGATGCTATTGATGTTATTGATGTTATTGATGCTATTGATGCTATTGATGCTATTGATGCTATTGATGCTATTGATGTTATTGATGCTATTGATGCTATTGATGTTATTGATGTTATTGATGTTATTGATGTTATTGATGTTATTAATGTTATTGATGTTATTGATGTTATTGATGTTATTGATGCTATTGATGCTGTTGATGCTATTGATGTTATGGATGTTATTGATGCTGTTGATGCTATTGATGTTATGGATGTTATTGATGTTATTGATGTTATTGATGCTATTGATGTTATTAATGCTATTGATGTTATTGATGTTATTGATGTTATTGATGTTATTGATGCTATTGATGTTATTGATGCTATTGATGTTATTGATGCTATTGATGTTATTGATGCTATTGATGTTATTGATGCTATTGATGTTATTAATGCTATTGATGTTATTGATGTTATTGATGTTATTGATGTTATTGATGTTATTGATGTTATTAATGTTATTGATGTTATTGATGTTATTGATGTTATTGATGTTATTGATGCTATTGATGTTATTGATGCTATTGATGTTATTGATGTTATTGATGCTATTGATGTTATTGATGTTATTGATGTTATTGATGTTATTAATGTTATTGATGTTATTGATGTTATTGATGTTATTGATGCTATTGATGCTGTTGATGCTATTGATGTTATGGATGTTATTGATGCTGTTGATGCTATTGATGTTATGGATGTTATTGATGTTATTGATGTTATTGATGCTATTGATGTTATTAATGCTATTGATGTTATTGATGTTATTGATGTTATTGATGTTATTGATGCTATTGATGTTATTGATGCTATTGATGTTATTGATGCTATTGATGTTATTGATGCTATTGATGTTATTGATGCTATTGATGTTATTGATGCTATTGATGTTATTGATGCTATTGATGTTATTGATGCTATTGATGTTATTAATGCTATTGATGTTATTGATGTTATTGATGTTATTGATGTTATTGATGTTATTGATGTTATTAATGTTATTGATGTTATTGATGTTATTGATGTTATTGATGCTATTGATGTTATTGATGTTATTGATGCTATTGATGTTATTGATGTTATTGATGTTATTGATGTTATTAATGTTATTGATGTTATTGATGTTATTGATGTTATTGATGTTATTGATGTTATTAATGCTATTGATGTTATTGATGCTATTGATGTTATTGATGTTATTGATGCTATTGATGCTATTGATGTTATTGATGTTATTGATGCTATTGATGCTATTGATGCTATTGATGTTATTGATGTTATTGATGCTATTGATGTTATTGATGTTTTTGATGTTATTGATGTTATTGATGCTATTGATGTTATTGATGTTATTGATGTTATTGATGCTATTGATGCTATTGATGCTATTGATGCTATTGATGTTATTGATGCTATTGATGCTATTGATGTTATTGATGTTATTGATGCTATTGATGCTATTGATGCTATTGATGTTATTGATGTTATTGATGTTATTGGTGCTATTGATGTTATTAATGTTATTGATGTTATTGATGCTATTGATGCTATTGATGCTATTGACGCTATTGATGTTATTGATGTTATTGATGCTATTGATGCTATTGATGTTATTGATGCTATTGATGCTATTGATGCTATTGATGTTATTGATGTTATTGATGCTATTGATGCTATTGATGCTATTGATGCTATTGATGCTATTGATGTTATTGATGCTATTGATGCTATTGATGTTATTGATGTTATTGATGTTATTGATGTTATTGATGTTATTAATGTTATTGATGTTATTGATGTTATTGATGTTATTGATGCTATTGATGCTGTTGATACTATTGATGTTATGGATGTTATTGATGCTGTTGATGCTATTGATGTTATGGATGTTATTGATGTTATTGATGTTATTGATGCTATTGATGTTATTAATGCTATTGATGTTATTGATGTTATTGATGTTATTGATGTTATTGATGCTATTGATGTTATTGATGCTATTGATGTTATTGATGCTATTGATGTTATTGATGCTATTGATGTTATTGATGCTATTAATGTTATTAATGCTATTGATGTTATTGATGTTATTGATGTTATTGATGTTATTGATGTTATTGATGTTATTGATGTTATTAATGTTATTGATGTTATTGATGTTATTGATGTTATTGATGTTATTGATGCTATTGATGTTATTGATGCTATTGATGTTATTGATGTTATTGATGCTATTGATGTTATTGATGTTATTGATGTTATTGATGTTATTAATGTTATTGATGTTATTGATGTTATTGATGTTATTGATGCTATTGATGCTGTTGATGCTATTGATGTTATGGATGTTATTGATGCTGTTGATGCTATTGATGTTATGGATGTTATTGATGTTATTGATGTTATTGATGCTATTGATGTTATTAATGCTATTGATGTTATTGATGTTATTGATGTTTTTGATGTTATTGATGCTATTGATGTTATTGATGCTATTGATGTTATTGATGCTATTGATGTTATTGATGTTATTGATGCTATTGATGTTATTGATGTTATTGATGCTATTGATGTTATTGATGTTATTGATGTTATTGATGTTATTAATGTTATTGATGTTATTGATGTTATTGATGTTATTGATGTTATTGATGTTATTAATGCTATTGATGTTATTGATGCTATTGATGTTATTGATGTTATTGATGCTATTGATGCTATTGATGCTATTGATGTTATTGATGCTATTGATGTTATTGATGCTATTGATGTTATTGATGCTATTGATGTTATTGATGCTATTGATGTTATTGATGCTATTGATGTTATTAATGCTATTGATGTTATTGATGTTATTGATGTTATTGATGTTATTGATGTTATTGATGTTATTGATGTTATTAATGTTATTGATGTTATTGATGTTATTGATGTTATTGATGTTATTGATGCTATTGATGTTATTGATGTTATTGATGCTATTGATGTTATTGATGTTATTGATGTTATTGATGTTATTAATGTTATTGATGTTATTGATGTTATTGATGTTATTGATGTTATTAATGCTATTGATGTTATTGATGCTATTGATGTTATTGATGTTATTGATGCTATTGATGCTATTGATGTTATTGATGTTATTGATGCTATTGATGCTATTGATGCTATTGATGTTATTGATGTTATTGATGCTATTGATGTTATTGATGTTTTTGATGTTATTGATGTTATTGATGCTATTGATGTTATTGATGTTATTGATGTTATTGATGCTATTGATGCTATTGATGCTATTGATGTTATTGATGCTATTGATGCTATTGATGTTATTGATGTTATTGATGCTATTGATGCTATTGATGCTATTGATGTTATTGATGTTATTGATGTTATTGGTGCTATTGATGTTATTAATGTTATTGATGTTATTGATGCTATTGATGCTATTGATGCTATTGACGCTATTGATGTTATTGATGTTATTGATGCTATTGATGCTATTGATGTTATTGATGCTATTGATGCTATTGATGCTATTGATGTTATTGATGTTATTGATGCTATTGATGCTATTGATGCTATTGATGCTATTGATGCTATTGATGTTATTGATGCTATTGATGCTATTGATGTTATTGATGCTATTGATGCTATTGATGTTATTGATGCTATTGATGTTATTGATGCTATTGATGTTATTGATGCTATTGATGCTATTAATGTTATTGATGTTATTGATGCTATTGATGTTATTGATGCTATTGATGTTATTGATGCTATTGATGTTATTGATGCTATTGATGTTATTGATGCTATTGATGGTATTGATGCTATTGATGGTATTGATGTTATTGATGCTATTGATGCTATTGATGCTAGTAATGTTATTGATGTTATTGATGCTATTGATGTTATTGATGTTATTGATGTTATTGATGTTATTGATGTTATTAATGTTATTGATGTTATTGATGTTATTGATGTTATTGATGCCATTGATGCTGTTGATGCTATTGATGTTATGGATGTTATTGATGTTATTGATGTTATTGATGCTATTGATGTTATTAATGCTATTGATGTTATTGATGTTATTGATGCTATTGATGCTATTGATGTTATTGATGCTATTGATGCTATTGATGTTATTGATGTTATTGATGCTATTGATGCTATTGATGCTATTGATGTTATTGATGTTATTGATGTTATTGATGTTATTGATGTTATTGATGTTATTGATGTTATTGATGTTAGTGATGTTATTGATGTTATTGATGTCATTGACGTTATTGATGCTATTGATGTTATTGATGCTATTGATGCTATTGATGTTATTGATGTTATTGATGTTATTGATGTTATTGATGCTATTGATGTTATTGATGTTATTGATGCTATTGATGCTATTGATGCTATTGATGTTATTGATGTTATTGATGCTATTGATGCTATTGATGCTATTGATGCTATTGATGCTATTGATGTTATTGATGCTATTGATGCTATTGATGTTATTGATGCTATTGATGCTATTGATGTTATTGATGCTATTGATGTTATTGATGCTATTGATGTTATTGATGCTATTGATGTTATTGATGCTATTGATGTTATTGATGCTATTGATGTTATTGATGCTATTGATGTTATTAATGCTATTGATGTTATTGATGTTATTGATGTTATTGATGTTATTGATGTTATTGATGTTATTTATGTTATTGATGTTATTGATGTTATTGATGTTATTGATGTTATTGATGCTATTGATGTTATTGATGTTATTGATGCTATTGATGTTATTGATGTTATTGATGTTATTGATGTTATTAATGTTATTGATGTTATTGATGTTATTGATGTTATTGATGTTATTGATGTTATTAATGCTATTGATGTTATTGATGCTATTGATGTTATTGATGTTATTGATGCTATTGATGCTATTGATGTTATTGATGTTATTGATGCTATTGATGCTATTGATGCTATTGATGTTATTGATGTTATTGATGCTATTGATGTTATTGATGTTTTTGATGTTATTGATGTTATTGATGCTATTGATGTTATTGATGTTATTGATGTTATTGATGCTATTGATGCTATTGATGCTATTGATGCTATTGATGTTATTGATGCTATTGATGCTATTGATGTTATTGATGTTATTGATGCTATTGATGCTATTGATGCTATTGATGTTATTGATGTTATTGATGTTATAGGTGCTATTGATGTTATTAATGTTATTGATGTTATTGATAATATTGATGCTATTGATGCTATTGACGCTATTGATGTTATTGATGTTATTGATGCTATTGATGCTATTGATGTTATTGATGCTATTGATGCTATTGATGCTATTGATGTTATTGATGTTATTGATGCTATTGATGCTATTGATGCTATTGATGCTATTGATGCTATTGATGTTATTGATGCTATTGATGCTATTGATGTTATTGATGTTATTAATGCTATTGATGTTATTGATGTTATTGATGTTATTGATGCTATTGATGTTATTGATGCTATTGATGTTATTGATGCTATTGATGTTATTGATGTTATTGATGCTATTGATGTTATTGATGTTATTGATGCTATTGATGTTATGGATGTTATTGATGCTGTTGATGCTATTGATGTTATGGATGTTATTGATCTTATTGATGTTATTGATGCTATTGATGTTATTAATGCTATTGATGTTATTGATGTTATTGATGCTATTGATGTTATTGATGCTATTGATGTTATTGATGCTATTGATGTTATTGATGCTATTGATGTTATTAATGCTATTGATGTTATTGATGTTATTGATGTTATTGATGTTATTGATGTTATTGATGCTATTGATGTTATTGATGTTATTGATGCTATTGATGTTATTGATGTTATTGATGTTATTGATGTTATTAATGTTATTGATGTTATTGATGTTATTGATGTTATTGATGTTATTGATGTTATTAATGCTATTGATGTTATTGATGCTATTGATGTTATTGATGTTATTGATGCTATTGATGCTATTGATGTTATTGATGTTATTGATGCTATTGATGCTATTGATGCTATTGATGTTATTGATGTTATTGATGCTATTGATGTTATTGATGTTTTTGATGTTATTGATGTTATTGATGCTATTGATGTTATTGATGTTATTGATGTTATTAATGCTATTGATGCTATTGATGCTATTGATGCTATTGATGCTATTGATGTTATTGATGCTATTGATGCTATTGATGTTATTGATGTTATTGATGCTATTGATGCTATTGATGCTATTGATGTTATTGATGTTATTGATGTTATTGGTGCTATTGATGTTATTAATGTTATTGATGTTATTGATGCTATTGATGCTATTGATGCTATTGACGCTATTGATGTTATTGATGTTATTGATGCTATTGATGCTATTGATGTTATTGATGCTATTGATGCTATTGATGCTATTGATGTTATTGATGTTATTGATGCTATTGATGCTATTGATGCTATTGATGCTATTGATGCTATTGATGTTATTGATGCTATTGATGCTGTTGATGCTATTGATGTTATGGATGTTATTGATGTTATTGATGTTATTGATGCTATTGATGTTATTAATGCTATTGATGTTATTGATGTTATTGATGCTATTGATGCTATTGATGTTATTGATGCTATTGATGCTATTGATGTTATTGATGTTATTGATGCTATTGATGCTATTGATGCTATTGATGTTATTGATGTTATTGATGTTATTGATGTTATTGATGTTATTGATGTTATTGATGTTATTGATGTTAGTGATGTTATTGATGTTATTGATGTCATTGACGTTATTGATGCTATTGATGTTATTGATGCTATTGATGCTATTGATGTTATTGATGTTATTGATGTTATTGATGTTATTGATGCTATTGATGTTATTGATGTTATTGATGCTATTGATGCTATTGATGCTATTGATGTTATTGATGTTATTGATGCTATTGATGCTATTGATGCTATTGATGCTATTGATGCTATTGATGTTATTGATGCTATTGATGCTATTGATGTTATTGATGCTATTGATGCTATTGATGTTATTGATGCTATTGATGTTATTGATGCTATTGATGTTATTGATGCTATTGATGTTATTAATGCTATTGATGTTATTGATGCTATTGATGTTATTGATGCTATTGATGTTATTAATGCTATTGATGTTATTGATGTTATTGATGTTATTGATGTTATTGATGTTATTGATGTTATTAATGTTATTGATGTTATTGATGTTATTGATGTTATTGATGCTATTGATGTTATTGATGCTATTGATGTTATTGATGCTATTGATGTTATTGATGCTATTGATGTTATTATTGCTATTGATGTTATTGATGTTATTGATGTTATTGATGTTATTGATGTTATTGATGTTATTGATGTTATTGATGTTATTAATGTTATTGATGTTATTGATGTTATTGATGTTATTGATGTTATTGATGCTATTGATGTTATTGATGTTATTGATGCTATTGATGTTATTGATGTTATTGATGTTATTGATGTTATTAATGTTATTGATGTTATTGATGTTATTGATGTTATTGATGTTATTAATGCTATTGATGTTATTGATGCTATTGATGTTATTGATGTTATTGATGCTATTGATGCTATTGATGTTATTGATGTTATTGATGCTATTGATGCTATTGATGCTATTGATGTTATTGATGTTATTGATGCTATTGATGTTATTGATGTTTTTGATGTTATTGATGTTATTGATGCTATTGATGTTATTGATGTTATTGATGTTATTGATGCTATTGATGCTATTGATGCTATTGATGTTATTGATGCTATTGATGCTATTGATGTTATTGATGTTATTGATGCTATTGATGCTATTGATGCTATTGATGTTATTGATGTTATTGATGTTATTGGTGCTATTGATGTTATTAATGTTATTGATGTTATTGATGCTATTGATGCTATTGATGCTATTGACGCTATTGATGTTATTGATGTTATTGATGCTATTGATGCTATTGATGTTATTGATGCTATTGATGCTATTGATGCTATTGATGTTATTGATGTTATTGATGCTATTGATGCTATTGATGCTATTGATGCTATTGATGTTATTGATGCTATTGATGCTATTGATGTTATTGATGCTATTGATGCTATTGATGTTATTGATGCTATTGATGTTATTGATGCTATTGATGTTATTGATGCTATTGATGCTATTAATGTTATTGATGTTATTGATGCTATTGATGTTATTGATGCTATTGATGTTATTGATGCTATTGATGTTATTGATGCTATTGATGTTATTGATGCTATTGATGGTATTGATGCTATTGATGGTATTGATGTTATTGATGCTATTGATGCTATTGATGCTATTAATGTTATTGATGTTATTGATGCTATTGATGTTATTGATGTTATTGATGTTATTGATGTTATTGATGTTATTAATGTTATTGATGTTATTGATGTTATTGATGTTATTGATGCCATTGATGCTGTTGATGCTATTGATGTTATGGATGTTATTGATGTTATTGATGTTATTGATGCTATTGATGTTATTAATGCTATTGATGTTATTGATGTTATTGATGCTATTGATGCTATTGATGTTATTGATGCTATTGATGCTATTGATGTTATTGATGTTATTGATGCTATTGATGCTATTGATGCTATTGATGTTATTGATGTTATTGATGTTATTGATGTTATTGATGTTATTGATGTTATTGATGTTATTGATGTTAGTGATGTTATTGATGTTATTGATGTCATTGACGTTATTGATGCTATTGATGTTATTGATGCTATTGATGCTATTGATGTTATTGATGTTATTGATGTTATTGATGTTATTGATGCTATTGATGTTATTGATGTTATTGATGCTATTGATGCTATTGATGCTATTGATGTTATTGATGTTATTGATGCTATTGATGCTATTGATGCTATTGATGCTATTGATGCTATTGATGTTATTGATGCTATTGATGCTATTGATGTTATTGATGCTATTGATGCTATTGATGTTATTGATGCTATTGATGTTATTGATGCTATTGATGTTATTGATGCTATTGATGTTATTGATGCTATTGATGTTATTGATGCTATTGATGTTATTGATGCTATTGATGTTATTAATGCTATTGATGTTATTGATGTTATTGATGTTATTGATGTTATTGATGTTATTGATGTTATTAATGTTATTGATGTTATTGATGTTATTGATGTTATTGATGTTATTGATGCTATTGATGTTATTGATGTTATTGATGCTATTGATGTTATTGATGTTATTGATGTTATTGATGTTATTAATGTTATTGATGTTATTGATGTTATTGATGTTATTGATGTTATTGATGTTATTAATGCTATTGATGTTATTGATGCTATTGATGTTATTGATGTTATTGATGCTATTGATGCTATTGATGTTATTGATGTTATTGATGCTATTGATGCTATTGATGCTATTGATGTTATTGATGTTATTGATGCTATTGATGTTATTGATGTTTTTGATGTTATTGATGTTATTGATGCTATTGATGTTATTGATGTTATTGATGTTATTGATGCTATTGATGCTATTGATGCTATTGATGCTATTGATGTTATTGATGCTATTGATGCTATTGATGTTATTGATGTTATTGATGCTATTGATGCTATTGATGCTATTGATGTTATTGATGTTATTGATGTTATTGGTGCTATTGATGTTATTAATGTTATTGATGTTATTGATAATATTGATGCTATTGATGCTATTGACGCTATTGATGTTATTGATGTTATTGATGCTATTGATGCTATTGATGTTATTGATGCTATTGATGCTATTGATGCTATTGATGTTATTGATGTTATTGATGCTATTGATGCTATTGATGCTATTGATGCTATTGATGCTATTGATGTTATTGATGCTATTGATGCTATTGATGTTATTGATGTTATTAATGCTATTGATGTTATTGATGTTATTGATGTTATTGATGCTATTGATGTTATTGATGCTATTGATGTTATTGATGCTATTGATGTTATTGATGTTATTGATGCTATTGATGTTATTGATGTTATTGATGCTATTGATGTTATGGATGTTATTGATGCTGTTGATGCTATTGATGTTATGGATGTTATTGATGTTATTGATGTTATTGATGCTATTGATGTTATTAATGCTATTGATGTTATTGATGTTATTGATGTTATTGATGTTATTGATGCTATTGATGTTATTGATGCTATTGATGTTATTGATGCTATTGATGTTATTGATGCTATTGATGTTATTAATGCTATTGATGTTATTGATGTTATTGATGTTATTGATGTTATTGATGTTATTGATGCTATTGATGTTATTGATGTTATTGATGCTATTGATGTTATTGATGTTATTGATGTTATTGATGTTATTAATGTTATTGATGTTATTGATGTTATTGATGTTATTGATGTTATTGATGTTATTAATGCTATTGATGTTATTGATGCTATTGATGTTATTGATGTTATTGATGCTATTGATGCTATTGATGTTATTGATGTTATTGATGCTATTGATGCTATTGATGCTATTGATGTTATTGATGTTATTGATGCTATTGATGTTATTGATGTTTTTGATGTTATTGATGTTATTGATGCTATTGATGTTATTGATGTTATTGATGTTATTAATGCTATTGATGCTATTGATGCTATTGATGCTATTGATGCTATTGATGTTATTGATGCTATTGATGCTATTGATGTTATTGATGTTATTGATGCTATTGATGCTATTGATGCTATTGATGTTATTGATGTTATTGATGTTATTGGTGCTATTGATGTTATTAATGTTATTGATGTTATTGATGCTATTGATGCTATTGATGCTATTGACGCTATTGATGTTATTGATGTTATTGATGCTATTGATGCTATTGATGTTATTGATGCTATTGATGCTATTGATGCTATTGATGTTATTGATGTTATTGATGCTATTGATGCTATTGATGCTATTGATGCTATTGATGCTATTGATGTTATTGATGCTATTGATGCTATTGATGTTATTGATGCTATTGATGCTATTGATGTTATTGATGCTATTGATGTTATTGATGCTATTGATGTTATTGATGCTATTGATGCTATTAATGTTATTGATGTTATTGTTGCTATTGATGTTAATGATGCTATTGATGTTATTGATGCTATTGATGTTATTGATGCTATTGATGTTATTGATGCTATTGATGGTATTGATGCTATTGATGGTATTGATGTTATTGATGCTATTGATGCTATTGATGCTATTAATGTTATTGATGTTATTGATGCTATTGATGTTATTGATGTTATTGATGTTATTGATGTTATTGATGTTATTAATGTTATTGATGTTATTGATGTTATTGATGTTATTGATGCCATTGATGCTGTTGATGCTATTGATGTTATGGATGTTATTGATGTTATTGATGTTATTGATGCTATTGATGTTATTAATGCTATTGATGTTATTGATGCTATTGATGCTATTGATGTTATTGATGCTATTGATGCTATTGATGTTATTGATGTTATTGATGCTATTGATGCTATTGATGCTATTGATGTTATTGATGTTATTGATGTTATTGATGTTATTGATGTTATTGATGTTATTGATGTTATTGATGTTATTGATGTTAGTGATGTTATTGATGTTATTGATGTCATTGACGTTATTGATGCTATTGATGTTATTGATGCTATTGATGCTATTGATGTTATTGATGTTATTGATGTTATTGATGTTATTGATGCTATTGATGTTATTGATGTTATTGATGCTATTGATGCTATTGATGCTATTGATGTTATTGATGTTATTGATGCTATTGATGCTATTGATGCTATTGATGCTATTGATGCTATTGATGTTATTGATGCTATTGCTGCTATTGATGTTATTGATGCTATTGATGCTATTGATGTTATTGATGCTATTGATGTTATTGATGCTATTGATGTTATTGATGCTATTGATGTTATTGATGCTATTGATGTTATTGATGCTATTGATGTTATTGATGCTATTGATGTTATTAATGCTATTGATGTTATTGATGTTATTGATGTTATTGATGTTATTGATGTTATTGATGTTATTGATGTTATTGATGTTATTAATGTTATTGATGTTATTGATGTTATTGATGTTATTGATGTTATTGATGCTATTGATGTTATTGATGTTATTGATGCTATTGATGTTATTGATGTTATTGATGTTATTGATGTTATTAATGTTATTGATGTTATTGATGTTATTGATGTTATTGATGTTATTGATGTTATTAATGCTATTGATGTTACTGATGCTATTGATGCTATTGATGCTATTGATGCTATTGATGTTATTGATGTTATTGATGCTATTGATGTTATTGATGTTTTTGATGTTATTGATGTTATTGATGCTATTGATGTTATTGATGTTATTGATGTTATTGATGCTATTGATGCCATTGATGCTATTGATGCTATTGATGTTATTGATGCTATTGATGCTATTGATGTTATTGATGTTATTGATGCTATTGATGCTATTGATGCTATTGATGTTATTGATGTTATTGATGTTATTGGTGCTATTGATGTTATTAATGTTATTGATGTTATTGATGCTATTGATGCTATTGATGCTATTGACGCTATTGATGTTATTGATGTTATTGATGCTATTAATGCTATTGATGTTATTGATGCTATTGATGCTATTGATGCTATTGATGTTATTGATGTTATTGATGCTATTGATGCTATTGATGCTATTGATGCTATTGATGCTATTGATGTTATTGATGCTATTGATGCTATTGATGTTATTGATGTTATTGATGTTATTGATGTTATTGATGTTATTAATGTTATTGATGTTATTGATGTTATTGATGTTATTGATGCTATTGATGCTGTTGATGCTATTGATGTTATGGATGTTATTGATGCTGTTGATGCTATTGATGTTATGGATGTTATTGATGTTATTGATGTTATTGATGCTATTGATGTTATTAATGCTATTGATGTTATTGATGTTATTGATGTTATTGATGTTATTGATGCTATTGATGTTATTGATGCTATTGATGTTATTGATGCTATTGATGTTATTGATGCTATTGATGTTATTGATGCTATTGATGTTATTAATGCTATTGATGTTATTGATGTTATTGATGTTATTGATGTTATTGATGCTATTGATGTTATTGATGCTATTGATGCTATTAATGTTATTGATGTTATTGATGCTATTGATGTTATTGATGCTATTGATGTTATTGATGCTATTGATGTTATTGATGCTATTGATGTTATTGATGCTATTGATGGTATTGATGCTATTGATGGTATTGATGTTATTGATGCTATTGATGCTATTGATGCTATTAATGTTATTGATGTTATTGATGCTATTGATGTTATTGATGTTATTGATGTTATTGATGTTATTGATGTTATTAATGTTATTGATGTT